>PVKA01001697.1:6657-139897 GCA_004027165.1 Ctenomys sociabilis
TTTTTTTTTTTTTTTTTTTTTTTTTTTTTTTTTTTTTTTTTTTGTCTTTTTGAGACAGAGTCTCACTATGCGGTTCAGGCTGGCTTTCAGATCACTTTGTAGCTCCGGATGGTCTTGAACGCACAACAATCCTCCTGTCTCAGCCTCCTGAGTGCTGGGGTTACAAGCCTGTGCCACCACGCCCAGCTTGAATTTTGATTATTGACTTTGTATCCTACTATGCTACTGAGCTTGTGTATTAATTCTAGTAGCTTCTTGGTGGAGTTTTTTTGGTCTTCCAAGTAAAGTATCATGTCATCTACAAATAGTGATAATTTAACTTCTTCTTTACTTATTCTTATTTCTTTGATTTCTCCCTCTTTTTAATGGTTGTAGCTAATGATTCCAAAACTATATTGAATAGGAAGGGTGATAGAGGACATCCTTTTCTTGTACCAGATCTAAGGGTAAAAAACATCAGTTTTTCCCCATTTAGATTTATATTAGCCATTTTGTTGCCAGAGATAGCTTTTATTAAATTGAGGTAGAGGTCTTCAATTCCAATTTTCCATAGGACTTTGGACATGAGTGAGTGTTGGACTTTGTCAAAAGTTTTTTCTGCATCAGTCGAGATCATCATGAGGTTTTTATATTTCAGTGTATTAATATAGTGTATTTCATTTATAGGTTTTCGAATACTGAACCATCCTTGCATCCCTGGGATGAATCCTACCTGGTCATGGTGTATGATCTTCTTGAAGATTTGCTGTATTCTATTTTCTAGGATTTTATTGAGGAGTTTTGCATCTATGTTCATGAGGGAGATTGGCCTGTGGTTGTCTTTTTAGTTGTGTCTTTCCTTGGTTTTGGAATCAGTATAATACTTGCCTCCAGAAATGATTTTGGAAGGACTGCTTCCATTTCAATTTCATTGAAGTGTTTGAGGAATGTAGGGATTATATCTTTGATAAATTTCTTGTAGAATTCAGCTGTGAATCCATCAGGACCTGGACTTTTCTTTGTCGGCAGGCTTTTTATTGTTTTGTATTGTTTGGCTGTTATTGGCTTATTGAGAGTTGTCCTATCTTCTTGATTCAGTTTTGGTAATTTGTACCTTTTGAGAAATCTGTCCATTTATCCTGTGTCTTCTATTCTATGAGAGTAAAGATTCTAGAAGTAGCTATTGATAATCTTCTGAATTTCCACTGGTTCTCTGGTGATTTCACCCTTTTCATTCCTTATTGCTTGTGTTTGAATTTTTTCTTTCCTCTTTTTGATGAGGGTAGCTAGGGGCTTATCAATTTTATTTGGTCTTTTGATGAATCAGCTTTTGATTCATTGATACTTTGAACTGTTTTCTTCATCTCAATTGAATTAATTTCTGCTCTAATCTTTATGATTTCTTCCCATCTTTGGGCTCTTGATTTGGTTTGCTCTTCCGTTTCTAGATGTCAGAGGTGCAACATTAGGGTATTTATTTGTTCCCATTCTGTTTTCCTAATGTGTGAGTTCATAACTATGATTTTCCCTCTGAGAACTGCTTTTATCTCATCCCATAAATTCCTATAGATTGTGGTTGAATTTTCATTGAATTGTACATATTGTTGAATTTCTTATTTAATTTCATCTGTGACCCATTGATTGCTGAGTAGAATGTTGTTTAATTTCCATGTATTTAGCTGGTTTTTCTGGTTTCTTTTGTCATTTATTTCCACTTTCATATGCATGGGATATTTTGTTTTCTTGTATATACATAAGCATGTCTTATAGACTAGTATGTGGTCTATTTTAGAAAATGACCCATGTGCAGCTGAAAAAAATGTGTATTCAGCTGTGGTTGGGTGCAACACTCTGTATATGTCCACCAGGTCCATTTGTTCCAAGCTCTGGTTCAGTTCTGCTACTTCTTTGGTGAGTTTTTGTCTGGTTGATCTATCTTTTTGAGATAAGGGGGTGTTAAAGTCTCCTGTTAAGATTGTGGTCTTGGATATTAGATTTTTCATGCCCATTAAGATTTGTCTTTTATAGTTGGGTGCTCCTGTGTTTGGTGCATAAATATTTATGAGTGTTACCTCTTCCTCTTGAATATTTTCCTTAAGCACTATATAGTGGCCTTCTTTGATCCTTCTTGGTTTGAAGTTGAGACTGACTGAGAATAAGATTGCTACCCCTGCTTTTTTCTGAAGTGCTGGGGCATGTAATATTGTTTTCCATTCTTTGACTTTAAGCCTATGAATGCCTTTTTGAGCTAAGCGTGTTTCTTGTATACAGTATATTTTTGCGTTTTGTTTTCTAATCCACTGTGCCAGGCTATTTCTCTTAATTGGTGAGTTGAGTCCATTTACATTGATGGTTATGATTGCCATGTTATTTACCTGCTGTTGTTTACTCCTTTTTGTCCTGTGTTGAATTGTTTGCACTGTTTAGTGGGTTCCTTCCATTCTCATTTGTAGAGTTCTGGTCATTGTGGTCCCTATCTAGAACGTCTTGCAGTAGCCTGTGTAGGGATGGCTTTGTCGTCATGAAATTCTTTAGCTGTTCTTTGTTGTGGAAGTATTTCACTTCTTCATCAAAGTTCAAAGAGAGTTTTGCAGGGTATAGTAGTCTAGGCTGGAGTTTGTTTTCATGCAGGAATTGAAGAACTCTGCTCTATGCTCCCCTTGCCTTCATGGTATGTGTAGAAAAGTCAGCTGTAATTTTGATGGGTTTCCCTTTGAATGTGATCTGCTTCTTTTCTCTAGCAGCTTTCATTATATCATTCTTGTGTTGGATTTCTGGGATCTTCAGAATTATGACTTGGTGTGTTTTTACTTGGGTTGAAGTTATTTGTTGTTCTCTATGCCATGGTTACCTGAATGTTGGATTGTTGCCCCATATTTGGGAAGTTTTCTGCTATTACTTCTGACCATATTCTTTTTATATCATTTGTATTGACTCCTTCATTTTCATTGATGCTAGTTAATCTCACATTGTTAATCTTGGCATCATCTTGCAGGTAATGGATTATTTTTTCATGCATCCTTATTGTTTTTAAGAGATCCTTTCTCACCTTTTCAGTAGTTCGCCAGTGTCTTCAAGATCTGAAACTGTCTTCATTTTCACTCAAATGGTTTTGTAGACTCGTGATTGAGATGTGATGTTCTTCTATATCTCTTTGACTCTGTTTCATGTGATCTATTTCTTTCCTGTATTACTCATTCCAGGAATTTGTCATTTTTCTGATCTCTTCTATTTTTTTTTTTTTTAATCCATGTCTTCTTTAGAGGTAACTATTAATTCTTGTACTGCAGAGTTTTTTCCAAATTGGGTTTCCTCTATGTATTTCTGGAAGTGATTCTTTACCTCAGATACTATGATTTCAAAGATTTCTTTTTTTTATTTCAGCAATTATTTCTGCTCTGAGTTCCTCTTTACCTTTCTGCTGTAGTTTCTTTGCTTCTGATGCTATTAATTCTTATGTTTCAGCTGGAATCGTGTTCTCTGCACTTGTTCTGGGTGGGTATTGGGTTCCCCCCTACATTTCTGGATTTGATTCATTACTTCACGTGCTATGTATTCAAAAATTTATTTTTGTATTTCAGTCATTAATTCTGGTCTGAGTTCTTCTATACATTTTTGCTGTTGTTTCTTTGCTTCTGCCTCTATTAATTCACTCATTTCAGCTGAGCTAGTGTCCTCTGCACTTATTGGTGGGCTTGAGACCTGAGATTGCCTTTTGCTCCTTGTCTTTGTCATTTTGTATAGCACTGACCTCTGACATTTGTTGTAGAGCTTTGATATAGTTATGACCTTAGCGCATAATGAGATTCAGGTGCCAGTTTATTAAGTTTGAGATTATTCAGTTATGCCTGGCCTAGATCTCACTGTTATGCTCAGTTCCTTTTACTGCAACCCTTCTGGTACAACTATGAGCCTGTGTTTGTCTTCTGTTATATCACTGGCCCAGGGAGCACTGGGGAGCACAGAAGCTCTCCCACCTACTCACCAGGCCGGGGGGTGGTGTATCTTGTGCTAGAAGAGTCACAAAATTTCTCACTTGCCCAGTGGGCTTGGGGTCAGGGGTTCTGGGAAGTTGCAGGCCGGGACGGGATGGGGTGGATTGCCCCAAAAGTCTCAGGAAATCTCGCTGGGTTGGAGGTCTTGGAGCAGGATTCCAGGTGGCGCTGGTTGCCAGAGGTGCACCAGGAAGCCAATAGTTCTTGCACACACTCACCAGGCCAGGCATGAGTGAATGAGGTGCTGGAAGAGTCACAAAACTTCTCACTCGCTCAGAGAACTTGGGGGCAGTACTAACTGGTTTTGAAGCTGTCTCATTGCTATTTCTTTCTCAATAAAATTAATAAAAAAGTTATCATGGCTGGAAACATATTTAATCCCACAAGTAGACTCAGATCAGCAGGCAATGCCTTCCTGAAGGACAATGATGAGAAAGATTCTGAAGATGAGTCAGGACAGGGCAGGTAAGAGCCTGGTGATTGATTAGTATTGTGTGCCGTGGAACAAGTGTGGGAGAGACAAGCACAGTGCACTGTCCTCTTGGAGCTATAGTTGCGTGGCCTTTTGTAGCTCAAAGGTACTTGAATTTTTAAATTGCCATATGCCAATGTCATTTTAATCATAGCTTCAGTTAAAAATAATTGAACAAGGTAGTTAGGATAATGTACTACTGATTTCTCTTAGTTCATTGAAAAGAAAGTTCTCATATTATTTAATCAATTTTTCATGCCTATATCTTGTAATCTGAGCAACTCCTTCGAAGAAATAATGCACAATGTATCAGTCTTTCTTGACGGGAGAGGTAGTTCAGTGGTGTAAGTGCCTGCCTATCAAGTGCCAGAATCTAGGTTCTATCCCTGGTACCATACTGGTGTTGGGCACACTGAGCTGGCCAATGAAACAGGGCATGGTGGCATTCATTTGTAAACCCTGTGCTGGGGAGGCTAAGACACGAGAATCACTACAAGTCTGAGCTGTGAAGAGAGACCCTGTACTAAACAAATAAAAGAATTTAATTTTTTTAAAAAACAATCATTATTAGTTTCCTATTATCTAGTTTTGAAATTTTGTAACATTGATTTTATTGTTTTTTCTACTTAAAATAAAATTAAACTCAAGAAATATTTGTTGAATGAAAAAAAATTGAATATACTCACCATAATCTTGAAACAGAGCCTCAATGTTATATTACCTGTCTTTTGACCCCAGAATTTAGACTGAAATAGTGAATCTCTACCTATTCTCAACTGGATTTTTGGTGCTAGTTCTCCCAAAATTCTAGGGACAGACAGTTAATTGCCTTTTGTTATCAACACTTGTTTGCTATTGCCAGGTGGCAAAGCTTAGGATCTCATGATGGCAAGCACTATACCACTGTGGTAGATCCCACCCTCCTGACAGATGGATTGATTTCTCAGCCTGGCCTCAAGCTTGTCACACCAGCTTCATCTTCTGAGTAGCCAGTACTAGAGGCATGCTCCACCACTTCTAGCTACAGTTTCCTTCTGAAGACTTACTTCCTCCTGTGCTTCTTCTTTAACTTCTGCCCTGAATTGCTCATTTTACCTATGGTTTCTTGGAGAAAATAAAATGCCATTTGGAAACTATGTTACCCTCTCCCAAACCTCACCTGCAGATTCCTCCCCTCCCCTCTCCTTCTGTCCCCTCTCTTCTTCTCCCCTCCTTTTCTCTCCCTTCCCCTTCCCCTCCCCTCACTCCCCCCTCTCTTCCCCTTCCCTCCCCTCCCTTTCTCTTCTTTATTTCTTTGACTTCCTTTCCTCTGGTCAAAAGGCAGGAAGTGAACTTTTTCACTTCCAGCACACCAGCTTCCACATGTTCTGAGCAGCTTCTTGCCATCTCAGAGACTTTCTCACCCAGTGTCCCCTTTCTTGTTCCTATTTATTTACTTTCTCCATCCCATGAGTTCTTTATTCCTTACATTTTTAAGCTGCTCTTGCTAAACACCAGACAAAGCCAACTTCTGTACTCTGTAGTGTCAGTTTTTGAAATACCAGGCCACCCTGACTTCCCATTACCTCCCACTCTGTTCAAACTGTCTTTGGTTCTTGTTTTTGTGTTGAAACACTTGTGTTTCTGCCAATAAGCCCTGCTGAAGACACAGTAAGTTAGAGGTGTTTGGAGGATGTCAGTGGGAGGTTGTCCACTGACTGGACAGTCAATTGTGATTAGCTAGAGAGGTGGTTAAAGCTCACTTTGGTTGATGACCTCTTTTGTTTTCCATTTTTCTGGTCTTTTCTTACTATCATGGTCTTCTTCTCTTTTTGTTTCTTTAAAAGCATTTTTTCTATTGCCTCTTACTCAGCATATAACTCAATTATTTTGATAATCATTTTTCTAAATACGTTTATTAAATAATTCTCCTTTGCTGAAGGAATAATAAAATAGGTGCTTAGTTTGGCAGGGTTGATATACAATGTATTCTTTAACAGAGGTGGGAATTCTATAATAAATAATTACATTACAAACATTTTAATGAAATAATCCATATATGCCCATGTCTTAACACTGCAATATTTTCAAGTCATTGTTTCCTTTTCTTATTTGGATATGATGTATTAGTAATAAATATATGTGTCACAGCCTGTTTGCACATGTGGCCCTCAAGACACTGTGCTACTGTGTCCCTCCCTTCAGGATTTGCAGTGCATGTGGCAGCGAAGTGGGGCACACTGTTAGGGCGAGATCCTCCACTCAGTCCCTGGAGCATGGAAGAAGCCACAAATGCCATATCGAAGAGTGAGTACAAGGTGTTCCAGACAAAGGTGGCTTGACACTGAAAATTTAATTTCATTCAATTTCCACAGGTCATGAAATACTCCTCTTTTGAGTTAACTGCCTTATCACTAAACAATGTAAAAATCACTCTTAGCTCACAGGCCATACCAAAAAAAAAAAAAAAAGTGAGACAGATAACTTTAAATTATTTCCAGCTACAATTTTTTTTGTTCCACTTTTCCTCCTTGGAAGCTGCTATATTCATATAGTAGCTTTCCTTAATTGCTAAATTCCTACCTACTGTACTGCTATATCTTTATAATAAATAATGAATGTAACCATATTCATATTTTTCAAGTTGTACCTACTAAATAGGACACAATGGATCATGTTTCTAGACCAGTTTTAGGACAATACAGCTCTGCCATTTATAATACACAAAGGTGGCACAGACAGTGGAAAAAACATAGACTTTAGGGTGAGACAAGAGTGACTTTAAATTTTAATACTTCTGTCCTAAGGCAAGTCATTTAACTCTCTGAGGCACAGCTTTGCCCTTTGTAAAGCTACAATAATGCCATGGCATGTGGTACCAGGGATTGAACCTGAGTCCTTGCGTTTGCCAGGCAGGCACTTAGACCCCTGAGCTATCTCCTCAGCCCCTTACTCTCTGTTTTCTAGGAGCATTTACATGCTTACCTATAACTTCATGGCTTATTTCTTCAAAAGCCACAGCACTGTGCCTATTTTGTGAAAGATGGGTCTGCTGGATGATGAACAGTGTGTGACATTGCTTTCCTGTCAGCAGCAGCTGTCATTGTGCACATTGTTATGCTAAGTATCTTTTTCACAGCAGATGCCCCACTAGGCAGGCCATCAAGGGGACTCTGAGTTTGGCTGGTGAATGAGCCCCTGTGAAATCTGAGCTACGAAGGAGGGTCCCTCTCAGCAGCTCAGAATGTGGAGACATTCATCTTACTAATTACCTGAAAACATGGCTCTTTCCCACTATAAATCCTGTTTTATTTGGTTTCTGTGATGAATGTATAGGTAAGGTTATGTAAACCAACAGACTTATACATATGAAGTTTGAAAAGGAAGATGTGCCCACCAGTCATGAAGAAACTGTCTCATTAGGAAAAGAAAGAAGTATTACTACACTTGGATACTATATGTCTTATGATCTTTACATTTTGTTTATATAGGAAATCAATCAACCAGGGCATTTTAGAAAACAATTTCATGACCAGTAAATGAGAAAGAAGTTCGGGGCAATGTGTCTTTTAAAATTTGGGTAACAGATGATTCTATAAAAGTTGCCTTCTTTATTTCCATTATGATCTCTTTATGTGTTGCATTGTTAAAATAACATGCCAAACTGCTTTTCTCATTTTCTGCAATTAAAATACATAATGCATTCTATTATTTGCAACAAAGAAGTAAAATTAAGGAAGCAAAGAGCACAATATGCATATAGCAACAAGGAAGTCTCATTCTACTCAAGATGACAAAAGGAATACGGAGAAAGAAGCTGCACAGTTCCCAAGAACCCTGAAACAGAAACCTTTCATTAAAGTATTCATTCTGCTCTTTCCGGAAGTGTATCACCCCCCAACCTGCCCTGCCCTCAGGATCAAAGACAAAGTGGTCTTGGCCCTGTTAGTCAGGAGTGAGTTAGCTCAGGTGCTGAAGTTAATGGGCGCCCTAGGCAGATCTCAGCCACTGATGCGTGCGGAAGTGAGGGTCTGCAGACAGGTGATGGATTGTGAGAACCATTAGGGGCCATAGATATGCAGGCCCCTCAGCACTGTAGTAGGAATTACCAGTTGGATATAATTCCTAACTTCTAGTGTGACTGAGCCAAGACCTTGTGGAAGGGGCAGAAACGTGACCAGCTGCTCTCCTCAGCTCTGTCCTGCTTGGCTCAGAGCCCAGCCCTGCTCTGCCTTCCCGCAGGGGTGGAGAGGAAGCCTAGTCTGGAATATGCCTCTGACAGAGGTAGGCTTGTCTAGCCACTCATCAAGGTAGGACCACAGTGTCAGCCCAGGTTCTCGGGGACATGATTGTCAATCATTACAATTGTTTTTGTGTTTCAAGTGAAACATGTCTGAACCCATGAAGTCTTAGAGGCCTCTCATCAGTTTTAGCTCTGAATTTCCTATTCTCCAGCTGCACACCTTGGTGAGTTCCCGAGCATGGTGCGAGGCCTTCCAGGAAAGGACGTTCCACACAGCATTTTTCCAGAGGTGTTTCTCACCTTTAGTCATATCTCTAGAGTGAGACTTGGATCTATCACTGCAGACTGGGTATAGGTATAGGGTGGAAAAGGGTGTGGGAAACTTAGGGTCCAATCGTGCTTACACATGCGTACATTCATTCAGTCATTCACCCATTCGTTCAGCTGCTACTGTCTATGTCTGCGTGACACTGGGGATGTTACTGAAGGATAAGGCAAGTGATACCACCACACGTACACTGAAAAAGTACGTGCAGGAAATGCTTGCTTGCTGTGATGATGGGGTGTGGCCAGCAGCTACAGGAGCACACTGAAGGCGCACATAAGAGAGGCTTGGACTATCAGGGAAAGATTCCTGGAAAAGTAACATCTCTCTAGACCTGAAGGATTAAATGGGAGACAGGGAAGTCAGGGCAGGGGATATAATCTTGTACAGTCTTATCACAGGCCTTTTGTAAAAAAAAAAAGTCACTGCACTGGCCTGAACCTCAGTTGCTGCATCAGTAAAATGGGGATATTAATACTTGCATTACTGGGTTGTTGCAAAAGCTTAATGAAATAATACACATTAAATATGTAATAAGAGTTTTTTTCTGTTCTGCAGGTTGAACTCAGGGCCTTGTGAATACTAGGTAAGTTCTCTACTACAGAGCTACATCTCTAGTCCTAGCAAAGGCCAGTATGTCAGATGAGTGAACAGGTGATTGCTGACTCTTGGGAACAGAGACAGCCCTAGAAATTCAATCCATAGATTTAATTTGCTTTGAATAAAAACAACAATATAATTCTGCTTTTTCTTTGTGGGGTGTGTGTGTGTGTGTGTGTGTGTGTGTGTGTGTGTGTGTGTGTCTGAAGGTCCAATTTCTTACACGATCCATTCTCCCTCTGTAAATTGAAAGAAATTAAACATATTCCAATTCTTTGTGTTCAGACACTGAAGAAAGCTGACCAAAGAAGTCAAGAGTCAGGCAATTAGGAAAAAGATTTCCTAAAACTTCAATCGAGGATTCACGGAGGCACCAAAGGAATCAGACCTAGGAGACCTGGAGAAAAGCCAGCGCTGGTCATTTTAACTGCTGTCTCCTTTCAGCACCTGATAACAGATCTTCTGATAAGAGGAAAAGTCTTAGGTTAAGGTGGCTAAGCTTGCTGGGCAGGACTCAGCAGCTCAGAGCTACTCCAGTGGGAGCAGTGCCCAAGTCCCTTCTAATCACAATGCAGCTAGGAAACCAATATCGAACACTTCCTGAACCAGCAGACTGGGGAGACACAGCAAGGCACATTTCCAATACGATCTGAGCCGGGTGTGGTGGCCCTGCCAATAATCGCAGTACTTTGTAAAGCTGAGGTAGGAGGATCAAAATTTCGAGTCCTGCTTGGGCAGATTGGTGAGATCTTTTTCAAAAAAGAGGGAGGGGGGTGCTGAAATATAGTTCAACAACAGAGCATCCCTGAAAAACCAATAAGCAAGCAAACGAATAATCCCACAATCCTGCACTTGGAATTGTGTGCTTACAATGAAATGGTTTATCCACTCGATCAGAACATCAGCTTTTTGAGTCAGACAGCCACTGTCTAGTTTCTGATAGTTCATTTGGCTCTTCCTGCCTAAGGAGACTAGGAGAGCAGCAGTGGGCCTAAGTTAATCACTGTAGGACTTACAAAGCTAGATCCACAGTTGGAACTCTATAAAGATTTATTGAACGAGTTACACTTCATTAGATTATATGGGGCTAACCTCTGTTGCATATTACTTTGCTTTCACATATTTCTTTCTCATCCAATGGAATCCTGAATATAAACCTTATATTCTCAGAGTATCATTCAAAAGTACTCTGACATCATCTAGGGACCTGTGATACGTTCAAGATGCATACAGGTGTATTTCTGAATATGACTGCATAAAGTCTGTGCAGGTGCCAGAATATTTTGTAGCTCTGTAGACCACTGAACCCTCAACTCAGGTGTTCTACCTTCAAAGTGGGCATGAATGTATTTCCTATTTCACTACAGGGTTGTAGTAGTCACTGAAATCTGCATCCCTGAATAACAAATGGCACTTGATGGCACTGGATACAGTTTAGGAAGCTGAAGAGTGAAAAATAATTAATGTCCAAGGCAACAAGGCTAAAATGCAAAGCTTTACGTTCCTCATAAGCAAACACATTTACTGCCTACTGAATATGTGGAATATAAACTCACATTTTGAAACTCAGGTTTCTCTCTTTTAAAAATACAACTGCACTTTCTCAAAACTTTTTAGGAACCGTGAACCTTCACTGGGAAGGGCTCTTCCTGCACAGAGTCTCATTTCATGAAAGGCCAACTGGATTCCAGACCCTACAGCTTACTTCATGATTACGTTCTTTGGTTTTTAAATTAATACTATTGTTTGACAATGGGCAGAAGGTCTAACAATCCAACATCTGGGCATTTTAAATTATCTTTACCTCTCAACTTGTTTCTGCATTTGAAACAGTTCAGTCTCATGGTGTTGCTTATGCCTGCAAAGTACAAGAAGACCGTGATGCAGGAGAGTGTGGTGTGGGCCTCCAGCGCACTCAGAGGTGCTTTTGGTTTGTTTGTTTTCATTTGAGAAAACTCATAGTTGTATTAAAGCAACATTAGGGTGTTCTAATTTGAATTTCAAAGGGAACACAAGGAGAATAGGACAGAAGATTGGGGCTTGAGGGTCATAAAGTGGTGACAGTGCCCTCCAGTCTCTTTGCAGTTGTACCCTGGCATGGCCATTGGGCATTGCCCAGATGGAGTCTGCTGTAGCAATTAGCTTGAATACACAGAGTTCCTGCGCAAAAGAAAATACACCTAACTAGACAGTGAGTGTGAGCTGCCTTGCTCTGTGTACTTGTTTTGGTAGCAGGTTTTTCTCCCCATTTGGAAAAATACTTTATTGGGATATTGAGTGTGAAGCTTACTGTACCACTAAATGCACTTTGGAATAGGCCCAACCCAGAAGATACATCCAGACACGTGGACTATTACAGAAGAGGGCTGGATTCTGCTTGCAGTCTGGTTCCATCATCTTCTAAATACCCTGCACTCCTGAGATTATTTTTAATTATGCATCCTTGTAAAGATATAATCTATTTCATGTCTCATTAGTTATCAGTTCTACAAAGATTTGAATGGCTGAGCAATCTTTAAACATCAAAAATTGATTTTTAGGCAAACCAAAAATTGAACAATTTTTTCTCAAAAGTATTCGCTCTCAATTTTAGTAATATATTCATTGTTAGAAGAAAAAGAACATCAAATTCCAGCAGTTATGCAGTGTGTGTGTGTGTGTGTGTGTGTGTGTGCGTGAGCGTGCATGCACACATGTGTATTATCAACCAATTTTGTGGAAGCTCTACTGACTGTCAAATTTCCTACTATTATCAAATTTAATTAAAAATTAAAAACTTTATAGAACTAGTAACTAATGAGGCATGAAATAGATTAACTCTTTACAAGGCAGGATCCAAACCAGGGGTTCTGGTAGTAGTAGTGGGATTCTTATAGCTACACATATTGGTGTTTATTTATTGCAATTTACTCCATTAAAAGTAGGTTCAGAAGATAAAAGTTTTTAATTTATAAGCTAAGCAACTGCTTATTGCTAAGCGATTTCTTCTTTAGTGGACCTTTAAAATTAATTGCATTTGCGAGGGGTCATGATTTGGGTACAAATTTGGTTAGGTAACATCATGAGGTCCCATGGGCACACTGCTCAAACCCTCATGGCCGGCAACAGCCCGGATGCTACACCAGGGAATGTGCCACACAACTGCCACCAGGGCACCATGAAAGCATGCTGTTCAGTTCGCTGCAACTCCTGGCTTGATCTTCCCAGGCTTCCCAGGCCTCCTGCCACATGCTCTGTATCAGAACCGTTGCCAGCTCCAGTACTTCGCACTGTGCTCATTTCCAGCTGGGGTGGACAGATTGGTGGTCAAGCAAAGAAAATGGACACCTCCGGGTGGAAGCAGATAGGCTCACAAAAGGTCCACTCCAAATTAAAGGTGCCCTCTTTCTGCTCTCTTCCAGGCCAGGTGCCTCTGCCTGGCCACCCCCGGCTGCCTGGCCACCCCCGGCTGCCAGGCCCAGATCAGCAGATTGGGGCCCCAGTACCTTTGGGAACTATTGAGACCAAACTTCATCTCCTCAGTGACTATGCACTCTGCCTATCACAGAGATATTTTCTGAGGAAATACAAATGGGAATGGAGCTAAGTGCCTTCCCATCCCTTTAAGGATAAGTCCTCCAGAGTGTAGACTGGAAAGCCCAGATGGGCTGGATCTAGGGTTGGGGCAGGTTCGCAGCAGGCTACCAACTGAGTTGTCACTCAGCGCAGCTCCCTATGTCCAAGGCAGGGCTGTGCGCTCCCTCCCGCGGCACTAATGGCTGTGGTGCCAACAGAAACAAGGGGCTGTCCCCAGGCAGAATTTGTGGGCCTGAGTTCAGCATCTCCGCACCCAGAGACTTGACCAGCCTCCTTCAGACTTCGGTTCCTTCCAGGCTGTAGACAAAGTGACTCACGCGAAAGCTAGTGGCCGTTGTCTGATGGCCAGGGATGAAGGTGGGCGCAGAGCCGGAGGTCTGGGGACTTTGGGTCCCGACTGTCGTTGGCCTCCCAAAAGAAAAGTCGCGCGCCAAGCTCCCGGAGAAGGTGCCAAAGCCGCTGGCCAGGGCCCCCATGGCCGAGGAAAAGCTGGAGAAGCAGGTGGCAGCCTCAGGCGCTGGCGGGGACGGCGAGGAATGTAGGTCTGCAGAGGCTGTGCCCCTGGGCTCCAGCGTCGGCGTTTCCGCTCCCCCTGGTCTGTGGGTTTCTGGAGGCAAGGCTGTGCTCGCCTCCCCTCTTCGCTTTCTCTTCCTTCGAAAGTTCCCATTGTCAAACATTTTCTCGCAGTTGGGGTCTAGGGTCCAGTAATTGCCTTTACCTGCAGAGAAAGAGCCCAGGACCCTAGTTCAGAAAGCCCGATAGTGGCAGACCTCAGCGTGCCTGGTGACGGCTCTAACCTGCCTCGCCAAGACAGCCAAAATCCCCTAATCCCATCCCAAACATTAAGGGGGCGCTTTGTCTCCGGGATGGGCCTCCAAGAATGAAAGGAGGATTAGGGCTTTCCAATGGGACTGAGGCAGGGATTCCAGCGGAGCCCCGTTAAATTCGAGCCCCAGGGATAGAAAGTCTTCCCTATTGTACAAGAAAGTGAATGCTTCGAGACTCGGAGAGTCAACTCCCGAGGTTGCCTAGCTGGCCGGCTCTCCAGCTTTTTCCTGCACGTAAGCGCGCTTAAATTTAGAGCTCCTGAAAGCACTGCCCTGGAAATCCAGATTCGCGGTTTCCGCTGCCTTGTGCCTCCACCCCCAGTTCCCCGCCAGAGTGGCTGCGACAGTGCGGGGAGGCACGGAGTTGCACAAGATCGATCACACCCTAAAGTGTGGGGGGAAGCTGGGGTGTCCCGAAACGGGGGAGAACCCTCAGCGATTACCTGGGTCGTTCTCATCGCGAGGCACCTTCTTGAAGCAGTCGTTGAGAGACAGGTTGTGGCGGATGGAGTTCTGCCAGCCCGCCTTGCTTCGCTTGTAGAAAGGGAAGTTGCCGGCCACGTACTGGTAGATTTGGCTGAGGGTCAGCTTTCGCAGGGGCGCACTCTGGATAGCCATGGCTATGAGCGCGGAGTAGGAGTAGGGCGGCCGCACCAGCCTCAGCAACTCCTGCTGGCCGGAGAGGGCCAGCCACGTGAGGTCTGTGCCCGCCAGCCCACCTGCAGCTCCGAAGCGCGGGCCTGGGGCCGCATAGCCAGGCGCTGCATAGCACGGAGGGGTCCCTGGGCCTGAAGCGTAGGGTGCGGGGCTGAGCGCGGGAGCCTTCATCCACAGGCGCGGGCCTCCGCCCGAAGCGCTCTGGTCCCCACGCGGGTACCCTGGCGAGTGCGCGACGGACCACGTCTGGCCTTGCGGGCCGGAGCAGGCCCCTAGGCCGTCACAATACGCTGCCATGTCCAGCTGCTCCCGGGTCTGGGCTGGGTGCTCTGTTCTGAAACTCATGGGTGCTCCATCCCCAGGGCCGCCCACAGCAAAAGGTGGGATCAGCCCCGCCCCGAGTTCCCCTTTTAAAGCTTCTGGACTAAGCTTTGGTTGTCAGCAGAGAGTCTCCTCCCTGCCAGGTTTGAGGGCCAAAGTCCTTGTCCCCGCCCCGGGGGTCAGCTTTCTACCCCAACCAATGCACAGCCTCGGAAAGTCCCCCTCCCAGGGCAGCCCTGGTTAGGTCTAGGCTCCCAGTCAGTGTTTGCTTTAACTGCAGGGGTCCTGGGTCCCAGGAATCTCACAGATCTCAGCTTCCTCCTGCCTCTTAGCCCCTGCTGCTCCAGCTGTCCCCAAAGGCCCCCATGGCTTGGGAGCCCCATCCAGTGAGGTCTCCCTTTTCAACTTTCCCCAGAGAGCCTCAGCCAGCCCCAAATCCACCTCACTGAGGCCCCTTGCACAGGAGTGCAAGGGGTGCAAGAGGAGGGGTAGATTCTTCTGGCTTTATTGGGACAGGCTGGATGCAAGGACATCTTTGTGGTGCTCCGGACCCCATCCAGTGTTTCCCTTTGGTACTTGCCTTGCTGCGGTTGTTCTTCAGGCTTGCCGATAGCCCCAGCCTCTGGGCTTCTCTGATTTCCTCAGTTTCCCTGCTTAAGCAGCTGTCCTTGATGTCTTGGCTCCTACTGGTGCAAGCAGTACGAGGAGGATCTATCCCAAAGAAACTTAGGCTGAAAGCTGGCCTAGCTGCAATATGTGGGCTGAGCATTGGCATCAGGACTCTGAGCCTGGGCTACTTCAGCAACCAGGAAACTCTGGCCTGGTGATCTGAGATTCAGAGATGGGCTCTATCTCTGCTGACCTCATCCCCTGCGGTGTTAAAGACAGGCTTGTGGAGTCTGGGCCTTCTCCACTGTTTTATGGGTCTGTGGAACCTTACAGGAAAATTAATTTCTTTTCATTAAAAAAGCTAAATGTGCAGTGCTCCCTGACTTTTGGCAGAGGAGGTATGGCTAGTGGGTTCAGGGCAGACACTAGATTGAGGAAACAGCCTAGGTTTGGACATTAAATGTACCGGTTTGAGCCAGGCATTAACTGGGGATATATCTTTGGGTCTTTCAGATTGTAAAAATAATATTATGTGAAACAGCCAATTTATGACACAATTGAACAAAAGGGAAGAAAGAAACAAGGAGCCTTCTATTGTGATATATAGGCCCTGCTATGTAGAATCCTGCAGGAAGCGGTAGGTGAACTCAAGATAGTCCCCAACCAATGGCCAGAAAGAGATGCCTGGAACTGATTCACTGAGGTGGGCGCTTCAGCCATACCGTAAGCATCTTCCTGGATTCCCCCTTCTCCAGTGAACTTGTTGTTGGAGCAGGACTGGCGTGGGAATCTTAGGACTTCCTCCACTTCATTGCGGGGACAAGCACAGTGGGGTGGGAAGCACTCCAGGTGGGAGGCTCTTCTAGTTTCTCAGGTGACATCACCCTAGGGCTTCTGTCAAAACAGCAGCCACGGCCACCTGCCTCTCTGTTCACCAGTTTCCAAGGTGTCTTTCCAACTGTAAACACCCCCTGGTCTCTCTAGCTATGAGAAGCATTTTAGCAGCTAGCATTTTAGCAACTAACCACCAGCAAATGTGGTTGTGCACATGTGACTTAGAAAAGCCCATTAAGGTGCTCACTAGGTGTCCTCAGGTGGAAGTGAAGGCTTTCCTCCTACAGCAGTAGCTCTTCCTGAGTCATTCCAGCTTTCTGGTGTTTTCCCTACGAGCTGGGATTTGGCAGCCTCCACAAGACTGTGCCTTGTGAGGATGGAACATCACAGAAACTGCACTGCTCTACCCTGATCCCAGTAATCTCAGAGTGAGAAGACAGGAGTTTTGGCCAGGAGTGAGGCTGCAGGAATCCACAGCAACTCCGCTAGCCTTTCCTTTCTCCCTTCAAAGTTAACAAAGAGTGGCTAGAAAACTGTTGCTTTTTGAGGTGAGTTTTGGTTCCCCAAGGCTTTGGATGTAGAAGGCTCTTGTTTTAGTAGAGAAACACAATGACTTGAGGGGAAGATTTATTTTGTCCATAATTTAACTGCAAGGTTGTTTATAGAGAGCCCTTCCTGGTCCTGTCTTGGTCCAGAAAGTTTATATATTTGTAATCCAATGAATAAGTTATAGGAATCCTGTCAAGTTAATTCCAATATACCACTTATAGAGTAACCCGTAGTGAGAATAAAGACATTAAGGCATATTTAATAGTTATGGGGAGCCAAGCAGTCCTAAGTCCAGCCATGGTGATGGGTATCCAGAACAAAGGCCTGGACGCAAGGTCTAACCTGGGTTTTATTCAGTTATGAAGGAGGAGTGGCTTGAGGATAAGCAACTGAGAATGACAGAAAGTAGGTGAGTACTGCGAGCTGGCCAAGTAGTAAACCTGTATTTACTTGCGATATGCAGAGAGTAATCTGCATTACAAAATTGAGATAGTATCTGTCTCAGTTACTTTTTTCTTATTGCTGGGACAAAATACCTGACACCTAAAATTAAGGAAGGAAAGGTTTATTTAGCTCACAGTTCATGGAGGTTTCAGTGCATGCACAGCCGGATCCAAGGCAGACTGGTACATGACAGAGGGCAGCAGTTTGTGGAGGCAGAAAACATCAAAACAGCAAAACCAAAAGGGAGGAGGAGTGGCAACAATGGCAACAGAGAGCAAGCCTCTCTCCTCCTCATATTGCCTTCAGGATTTCTGCCCCGGGCTGGGTGTAGCACTCACACCCATAGTTTCAACATTATTCACACCCATAATCCCAACCTTGAATCATTAACTAATCACAAACCCTTGAAGTCTGTCCCATAACTGCATGAAGCTTTTGGGGGACAACGAGACACAAAGCATAACAGTATCTAATGTTTCAGAGTCTGGTGCTTCAGCTCTGATCTTTCAAACCACAGAAAGTCATAGCCTCTGTCTTGAGACTTGGTCCCAGCCAACAGCATGGAACATTGGCTCTCCATTTCATCTTGACCTGGCTCATATTAAAGAGTACCAGGTGCAGGTTACTGGGGAAACACATGAGCCATCTTCAAAGGTTACCAGCAGCACCTTTGCTAGACCAACATGCATTGCTTAAAGCCAATTGAAGGGATAGGGAAAAGTGTTAGCTAGCTCTGTATGTAGCAGTACATGGAAATAGGGTCTGGCACAGCCAAAATGGAGACAATTTCTCTTCTTTCAAGGACAGTCACCCAGGTGCTCCTCTACATTGTTAAAAAGCTGAAGTCATCAAACTAACATGGTATTGGTGTAACCTGTAAATCAGTACATAGGCTATTGATTGGAAGACAACAGAGAGCCTAGCGGTAAAGCCACACATCTACAGCCAGTGGTGCTTTACAAAGACACTGAGAGCACGAGTGGAACAAAGGACTGTCTTTTCAATAAATAGGGCTGGAAAAGTTACATATTCACTTGCTGAAGAATGAAACTAAACTGCTGTCTCTCACCAGCTGCAAAAATTAACTCAATTAAATATAAGACATGAAACAGTAAAACTACTAGAACCAATCATCAGGCAAATGCTTTAGGATATTGGAATGCACAATGAGTTTTTGGACAAGATTCCAAAAGCCCAGGAAACAAAAGCAAACATTGACAAATGAGATTACTCTACAGTAGAAAGCTTCTGTATGACAAAGGGAACTGTCAACAGAGGGAGGGGCAACATATTGAATGGGACAAAATATTTACACATGATACATAAGAAACTCCCAAAATTCAATAGCAAAGTGAAAAACCTCCAGAATTGATTTAAATATAGTCAATAGATTTAAATACATACAGCATTTCTTAAGTACATACAGATAGCCAACAGATATGTGAAAATTGTTCAACATCACTTATCATCAGAAAAATACAAATAAAAGCCATAAAGCATGATCACATCACTCCTGTGAGGATGGTTATTATCAAAAAGGTGAATGGTAACAAGTGTTGGCATAGAAGTGGTGATAAAGAACTCTTGCACACTGTAGTTGAAAATGTAAATTATTACAACCATTATAAGATCAATATAGGGATCCCTCAAATAATTAAAAATAGAATTTCCATAGGATCCAGCAATTCCAATTCTGGGTATTTATCCAAAGGAAAATAAGCATGGAAAGAGACACCTAAATTCCCATATATATTGCAACACTATTTGCAGTATCCAAGAAATGGATACAACTCATCGACTAGATAAAGAAAATGTGACACATAGTGAAACACTGACTCAGCCATTAAAGATGCAGTCCTGTCATGTGTGATAGTATGGAACTAGAGACCATTCAGTAAAATGAAGCAAGTCAGTCATAGAGAGACAAGTACAGCATGATCTCTCTCACTCATGTGGAACACAACAAAGTTGGTTTTGCAAAAGTGGAAAGTAGAATGGTGGTTACCAGAGGCAAGAAAACTAGGAGAAGGAGATAGGAGGAGAGGCTACCCAGTGAGAACTAAGGTGCATTTGCATAGGAGTAAGAAATTCTGATGATCTATTTCACAGAAGGATAACTCCTTAGATAGCAATGTGTCTCAGAGAGCTGGGGGAAGGATTTTAGGGTACTTTTTGTCACAAAGAAGCTTGAGGAGATAGACTTAACCTGGTGGCACAAAATATACATGCATAGAAGCCTGGTGTGGTCAAAAGGTATCTCAGTGTGGACAATTTTGTATATTTCTATCAGCTAACAGTGAATCTTAAAATGCTCCTCAGAAAAACAAACACTACTGTAAGAATCCAACAAAGATAATGAATTTTAATCCTTTTATGCCCAGTGTCCCATTTTTGGAAAAGTACTTAACAATGGAAGATAATAATAATAATAATAATAATAATAATAATAATAATAATAATAATAATAATAATAAAAACCTTCTTGTCACATTCTTATTTCTTAAATTTTTCTGGGTAACATATATGAATCTCATGGAAAAACTAAAAAAAATTACAACCTTTACCATAATTGGGTTAAGATCAGATTAGGCCTGAGTTCAATGTAAAAGAATAAAAATGAATGATAGTTCTTTCCGAATTCTCTTTAGTTTTTACAGAGTTTTTGTTAATTCTATAGTTCTTTAACACTTTCAGACTTTAGGGCCCCTGAAAAGTCAGTATATCTTGTAGATTTCCTCCATTTTACTTTATAAAAAATCATGCAAGGCCATCCATATTTTTATTGCTCTTCTTTGCTTTCCGAGCCAGGTGCCCATCTTCCAATATAATAGCTTCCTTATCTTTCAATAGACTGAAGTCAAAATGATTTCCAGTACATGGAGCACAGTCGTTTGCAGAGAAAAATGTTTTAATATGAGTCATGGAGGGAACTCTGGTGAGAATTTTTAAAGTGAGAAAAAAGCTTTGGCACCAGAAGGAACAAGGGAAAAACCCCTCTACCCTGTCCAGCTGTCCTGCTGGTTTTCAGTAGACAGAGCAGCACCATAGCCTTGGCCAACTGCCCTTTTCTGGTCTCAGAAGTCACTGCTGCCAACCCTGAGGACAGGCTCGGCAGCCATTCACCACCAAACTGTCTGCCCCTGCAGCTGTCCCCACACCTGACCCTGAGACCATCTGTTCTCCTTCACCAAATCAGTATCTCCATGGAGCACAGCCTGTACCCCAACATGAGACCGGTAGCTAAGATGCAGCACTTAGGGTGGCATTGCCGGTAGAGGTCTCTGTACCATTGAGGTACAGAGCCTGTATCCCAACATGAGACCAGTGGCCTTGCATGATTTTTTATAAAGTAAAATGGAGGAAATCTACAATTTGCTAAGATGCAGCACTTAGGGTGGCATTGCTGGTAGAGGTCTGGGCAGTGGTCCACTTCTGCTCAGGTCCTTCCCCCGTGGCTGGATCTCCTCCCCAAGACTCTCCTTAGCATTCACAGATCTGAGTTCTTCCCATCACTTCCCTCTCTCTCTCTCTCTCTCTCTCTCTCTCTCTCTCTCTCTCTCTCTCTCTGTGTGTGTGTGTGTAGGGTTCTAACCCAGACCTTTAAAATATTTTTAATTTCAATTTTGAGACACTGTTTAGGTGCACACCCAACCTTGAACTTCTGATATTCCTGCTTCAGCCTCTTGAGTAGCTGAGGTCACAGGTATGTGCCCTTGCAGCCAGCAGTTTGCCCTACCTTAACACTTTTGTCAGACAGCCCCCCCCACCCATCTTCAAGCAACTCCCATTTCTGTACTTTTGTCAACAACACAACTTCTGGAAGCCTCATCTCTGGTGCCACGGCCCTGCCCTCTCTCTCAAGAACACATGCTCTACCCATGTGGCCATCCACCTGCATAGTGTGAAGGAAATGGCTCAGGATCAGCCCTGGTGGGCTCTGTCAGCCTGAATCTTATGATCTGATCTTCTCTGAACTGTGCTGAACTACTCAGCTCTTGACACTTTCCAAAATCAGCCACCTTTCTCTATTTGTTTTAAATCTCCGGTTTGCCTACTTAGGCTCTGGGTTCACTATCCCCTTTATAGCCACTGTTCTATAGGGCTGTCCTGGGTCCTTTCCTTCTGCTCTCTGTGGCATTAACTTCTAGACAGTGGTCCAGGTTTCTCAGCTTTTTTTTTTAATTACTGTCGATCCTTTTATTTTCTAAAATTTCTGTTTTTGAAATTAATTTTATTGAGAAAGAAATAACAATGAGACAGCTTCAAAACAAATTAGTAAGACAGCTACAATAATTAATACACTGCATATTGTGCTTGTAGTAGTTATTCATAGTACAAGATGTAGACCCAAAGCCTTCATATGTAAGTATATGCCACTTGAAGATACACTCATTAGTGAAATAAACCAGACACACGTGTGTAAATATCATATAATCTCCCTAGTGTAAGAACTCAAAGGTTTCTCAGGTTTGGCATCATTTGTATTTTGGACTGGACAACGCATGCCTTCTTGGGCACTGCAGGATTATTAGTTGTCTGGTTTCTGCCTTCTATATGGGCAGCATGTTCCCAATTGTAATTGCTCATTGTCACTTGTCTCCCGTGGAAACTACATCACCCCAATACCCGTTTTGCATTGGTGTTCTAGTTCTTCTGGGAGGAGAGACTGATCTGGTGAAGGGGAAAGGACTGTCTCTGTGACAGATAGGGGAACAGCTGCAGGTAGAGCTGACAGTCTAATGGTGAAAGGCTGCATGCAGAGCCTGTCCTCAAGGACAGCTGACAACTCTCCAATTACTACCACCCATTTGGATGGTTTTCTCACAAATTCACCTTGTCCTAAAATGAAGCCATCCTCCTCGGTCTCCATAGTATCTTAATGAATGGCAGCATCATTCACCCAACTGTTCAAGGAAGTCTCTGGGAGTCCTTGCTGCTTCTCCCTCACTTTACTCCCACAGCTGGCTAATCATTGTTATGGTTAGGATCTAAAATGTTTCTCTCAAAGTTTATTTGTTGAGTTTTCTCTTCAAGACAGCAGTATTTAGAGGTGGGTTCCTTGGAAGGTGATGGGGTCATGAGGGCTGTTTCTAAACTCTTTCTAAAATCAAAATTTAGATCTGAGCTCTCATCCCAGGCAGCTGGATGAGTCAGTTTCTTATTCTCTCCAAGCCTGGGTATAGTGCCTCTTTCCAAGCTTGTTGTAAAGACTGAGTTAATGAGATAATTCCCATAAAACACATACTTGGCATACAATCAAGTATCTAATATGTAGGAATTGTTGGTATTCTCCCTTCCTTTCTCGGTCATCTATTGTATATCAAAAACTATCAGTTACCTTTTGTCCTAAAAAATGAATCTGAGTGAAGATTTTTTTTTTGTGGCTGGCTCAGCCCACTCTGGGTGGTGGCAGGGCTGGCATGATATGTGGTTGCCAGGGATTGAATCACAGTCTCTGTCCCTGTGTTTGCCTAAGCAGCACTTTAAACTGCTGAGCTATCTCAGCAGCCTGTGAATGAAGATTTTGACTTCCTTCTGTTAAGTGTTCATATTCAAAGATTTCTATTTTTGATGTGCAACTGAATAAAGACTTTATTTAAACTATTTTACTCTAAATATACTCTAAAGCCCTTTTGGTAGGGAATGAGGATGACTTGTTTTGATTATATGATTTTGAGCAGTTGGCTTTGGAGCATCCCTAATCTGTGGTCTCCATTTTTATTTACAGGATTAAAGCTTTGCTTATGTTCATGTTAAACAGTGTAAGCCCATACATTAGCAGGCACAGGGTATGGTCAAGGTGGCCTGCTCTTCCTCGAGTGGAGGCGGACATTAATCAGTAAGTGAAGGAGGTGGCAGGTAGGTCCCTGTTCTGTAAAGGCTGTCAGCAGCTGATTCATGCGATGAAGCATGAATGCAAAGCAAACTCTAGTTCCTTGGGTGAAAGCCTCCCCAGAGAAGTATTGGTGGTCTGATTTCTATTGGTGCTCACTGTCTGGGTCAATTTTTCTGGGAGCTGCAAAATGGAAAGTTCTTAATTCTTCCATCACTTTAGCATGAAATTTCCTACATTAATCAAAAACATTTTCTGTTGTCAGCTGGACTTATTACATTTCCGTGAACTACAATTCCTACATTCACATAATTCCTTTCCTTCATGAACTTTGTAATCTTAAGACTGATATATTAATTAAACAGTCAACTTCATTGATCATAAGTTCTTATTTTACTTTGTTGAATTTCTTTTTCTTTCTCTTAATACCATATGGACTTTGGAATACATGTACACATCGAGTTGGTTCACAAACTTAATTTCCTACCATTTTGGAGAAGATGGGCATATTTGTGTTTGTGTGGCAAGGACGGCTGTGGTGATGCTTGATAACTGCTGTAGAGCTTGCCAACAAAACCCTCCAAAATTTGCCAAATTCATATATATATATATATATATATATATATATATATATATATATATGAAGATACATAGTATGTAATATAAATCTATGTAATGCTTTAATATATTACAGTTATGTCTGTGATGCTGATATTATTTGGATTCATAGAGGGGCCCTTTGGCTTTGGTGCCCACAAGCTGTTGACATGACACTGACAGTGTCAGAAATGTTCTTGTTTTGCACCGGCTGTCAGATCATGAGTCAGTTATTTCCCCAATGGGTTGTGGCTCCGTGAAGAGGAAAGAAACCAAAATATGGGAGGGAACGAGGGAACATATTCTCCTGGTGAAGAGGTAATGGTGCACTTAGATCTTCGATGCATAGAGCTAAGAAAAAAAATATATATGTATTTATTTTTTATTTTATTTATTTATTTATTTTTTTGTCTTTTTGAGACAGGGTCTCACTCTGAAGTTCAGGCTGGCCTTAAGCTCACTTTTGTAGCTCAAGCTGGTCTTGAACTCACAACAATCCTCCTGCCTCAGCCTCCCAAGTGCTGGGATTATAGGCCTGTGCCACCATGCCTGGTTAGAAAATATATTCTTAAGGATAAAATGGAAACAAATCTTTACAGTCGAGAGGGGAAGAGGGAGGGGAGGACATTGGGGAAAAAAGAGAAATGAATATATCATGCATGGATACAAATTTCCTATGATGAAAATGATCAAGATGTGTATCTAAAATGTACCAATAAACTTAATTCACAAAATAAAACAACATAATAAAGTCATCAATAAAAAGCAAAAGAATATGTAGCTAATAAGAAGTAGGGAGTGAGAGCTAGATCTTTCTCAAGTAGGAAGGGAGTTGAGAGATGGAAGGAGGGGAGAGAAAGGGGAAAAAAAGAATTAAGATGTGTTTTATACAGGCTCCAACTCTACAAGAAATGCAAACATTAGGTACCACAAACGTGCTGATAAGAATAGAATTTTAAAATCATAAGAAAGGATGCCTCTTCCTTAAATATTAGAAGGCTTTCAAAGAGCAACTTTTACTAGAGATCTTAGTTCCTAATAACTTCAGTTACTTATTGCTTTATCAAATATCTGTACTAGGCTCTATATTAATGGGCTACTGATTGAAGTCTTAAGAATTCTCCATGGTGATTGTCCTTAAACTTTATCTGAATATTGAGATAAAGCACTGAAACCTCTTTCTGTGTGGCCTATTGCTGTGCTGCTGTAAAGGAAGGTTCAGTTCATCTCTTTCCACTTATGTTTTGTTTTCCTTAGTTTTTTGTTTTTTTAGTACCAGAAGTTGAACTCATGACCTCATGCTTACCAGGCAGCCCCTGTATCATTGAGCTATATCCCTGGCCCTCGTGTCACTTACATTAAAGCCTTGAGTTTGCTGAGAAATGAATTGGAAAAAATGTAAAATATTTATCTTTCCTGTATAGATTTAATAGTTAGGTGTGATGGAGCTCATGTGGGGGAACTGATGTTACAACTTATAGCAACTACTAGGACCACCAAAGGGTGCTGAAGGTTTGTGGTAATGTGCTGCCTATCTTCTCTGCAGGTGGCAGAATCCTCAGGGACTGAGCGGGAGGACGCTATCTAGAGATTGACTCAAAGAGCCAGCCTGACCCAGGTTTGATTCTGGGTCCTCCCAACTCCTGCTTGCGTGACCCTGGATGAATTCAGTTTTCTCATCTCTACTGCAGTAATAGGAATTATAACACAGACCTCCCCTTCCCCACCCCAGGTAAGTGAAACAATTACATATTATTTTATCATATAACTGGGCCAGTATTGATATTAACAGTATTATTGAGCAAAGTTTACTTATCCTCTTCGGTGATCGTCCTTAAACTATATCCCAGTGATAAAGTGCATTTACATATTTTATGTAGCTAATGTTTTTAGATAGTAAATAAGTGTGCATGGTATCCTTCACTGGTGTTTTAAAAAAATTCTTTTTATAATAAGCATTCTTTATCTTGATACCTGCAAATAAACAAACATCAGGCTACAGTAAGCGAATGATGAAGGTGCGATGAGAGCATGAATTCACTGACTGGTCTTTGTGAATTGCCCGCTCTGCTTGCCAGTGTCTGTCTGTAATTATGTGGCTTTAATGCCATCTAGTGGAAAAAGGCCAAGCCTAGTTCCTCGAGTAGCCTCATCTGACAAAAATCCCCGTATTCATATTATGTGCCAAAGAAGTAATTTCCACTCTTTTATGAGATATATTTGGAAGCGACAGTCACCAATAAAAATATTTTTGAGCAAACTTTTATTTAAAAAGTTATCTTAAGGGTACACTCTTTTTGTTTTTAGAACTCAGTTATTAACAAGTGAAAAATTTTCTACAAAGAAGGTTGGTTTGTTACAAAGTCTTCACTCTTTTTTTTTTTTTTTTTTCTTTTGTATTTTAGGGAAGAGTCTACAGGGTGTTCAGGGTCTCACTACTAGATTGGATTCTAGTGATCCTCCTGTTTATAGCCTCCCAAGAGCTGGGATTATAGGTATGCGCCACCATGCCCAGTCTCATTTGCTGTCTCAGTGCCTACTTGCAGATGCTTTAATCCACTGAGCTATTTGGCCAGCCCTTCTTTTCTATTTTTATATTTATGTTAAAAATGTAATTCCAAATTTTGTAATTAATATATTGAATATTTTAAGCATAATGCTAGTAAACATGCATAATTTTATAAGAGAATATGCTATTCATGAGAAAGATCTGTTGTAGAAAATGCAATGCATTTTTTCCCTTGATTTTTTGAAAAAGAGTAACATACTTGGTACAAACCAAACTGAGCAGATCAGAGGCTAAGCTCACCCAGGTTCGCAGTGCAGGGAACAGTACGTGGGAGCCAGCAAACCACAGCTCTGATCTCTGTCTCTGTACTTGGAGACTGGGTGGGCAGGACCTCCCCTGAGCTTCTAGGGCCCTGGTCAGCTCAGCCAGGAAGACCCTCCGCTTCACCTTGCAGCAGCTTCCATGCTTGGCTCCTTGTTTGTGAAGGCGACAAGAAGTCTACCTCTGCAAGAAAGTATGCAAGGAGTGATCAGAACATATAGTGAATATGTAAATATAAAAATTGTTATGGTAAAGACACATTGCTGTTAATCATATTCAAAATGTATTTCCTTGCTCTCAGTACACTCCATATCTTGGTCACCTTCTGCCGCAGTTCTGGCAGTCCTCTTTCTTGAGTGTTGTCATGAACTGTGACAAAACTACAGTGAGTGTTGGTGCCAACTGCCGGCCAATAGAAAGCTGAACATCATTAAGCACTGAAGTGTGGCCTCATCCTCTGTATTGCTGGATCTGGCACTGCAGCACTTTTGACTTTTCTCCACGCTCAAAATGAACATGAAAGTTAAACTTCTTGGCTTGATTAAGGAGCCTGAGGCAGCCTCGACAGTGTGCCTGAAGACACAGAAGACTCAAAATTGCTTCAGAGAATGGCAAGAATAATCGGTTAAGGATCTTCACAGGGAGAGTAATGGCATTGTGTGTTTATTATAATAAAACCTGTGAAATTTAAACATTAATCATGGATTATTATTTTTTTTTATCCTGCCTCAAGTTTATTTGTACAAACAGCACAGGAGGGCACCAGACCCCCACCAGATGGCACCCCAGGGGGTCACACCAGTCCTTCTGTTTTTATATCAGCAGATGAGAGGCTTTCACTGTGGAGACTTCATGGGGGACTGGGCACCTCTGGGAGCTTGGGCTAGAGCAGAAGCTGGAGCCTGGGCCTTGGCTGGAGCCTGGGCCTTGGCTGGAGCCTGGGCCTTTGGCTGGCAAGGCCTGCCACCCTTTGGCAATGTGGGCACAGATATGCTTCCCAAGCTTGGGGAGGACAATATAGGCAAGTAGAGTGAACCTGCAGTTTACTCCCTTTGGAATGATCTTGGGCTTGACCTTGGGCTCGACAAGGGCCATGATAGCCTCAATGCGTGCACTCGTGGTCTTGGCATTGTTTACCTGCATCTTCTTGAAGCCCTTCTTGTTGTGCTTCTTGGAGAAATGTACATTCCTAAAGAACTTGGGATCTACCCTCTTCAGAGATTTGTATCTTTGTGACCGAGGTTTCTTGATACCATTTCTGTGCCATATTCAGGACTGGTTCTTGGACTTGGCCATAACTTCACTGTAAACCACAGCTGCCAAGCACCTGGAACTGTATTATTATTATTATTCTTATGTGTTTGTTTTTGGTGCTGAGGACCAAATCCAGGGCTTCCAGCCTGCTAAGCAAGCATTCTACTGCTGAGCTAAATCGCCAGCCCTTCACTATGGTGTTCAATCATAACTCTTAAATCCTGTTTTCTCCTTTGAATATATGCGGGAGTAGGTCAGCCCTGTTAGGAGGCTCAGGACTGCAAGGCCACCCCGCCCCTTCCTTGCTGCTGCCCAGAAGTAACTCCAGCTACATCTACTGACTAGACATCAGAAAACTGTTTTATTTTCCATTATCTGCTGTTGTTGCTGCTACTACTGTTGGAGCTTTCTCAGTGCCACTGGATCCTGCCTCTTCCCTTTGGGCTTGGTATGGAATTTGGCCAGGAGGGCCAGGAGTAGGGCTCTTGGCTCCTCCTGGCCGGAAGTGCAGGAGATAGTGTATGGCACTGTAAAGAGGTCACTGTTTCACCAGCGTTGGAACTGAGCTTGTTTAGGTAGCACAAAGTGAAAGCATGACTCTCCTATATGAAACTTACTGCCCCTCCAGGAATAGGCAAGGCTCGCCTGGTCTTCCAGATACTGCTGGTGCTCCAGTTGTCTGTAATTGTTTTCCTGACTGAAATGGAGATGAGTCAAGAATGCCGGTGGCAGGAATCCAAAGACACAGGAGACATGAGATTTTTCCCAAGTAGTAGCGAAATGGGTGCATAAGATAGGTAGTCCAGGATGGGAATTCATTCCCTTGCTCTACGCCTTTGTCCAAGTCCCCCGTCACAACCTTCATCATTCCTGTGCATCACATGTATACTTATTAGATGAAGTGGAGACGCCTGAGGCTGAAGAGCATGTCTGAGTTCCTTCCAGCAGCCTTGGCAAAGCAATTGGGGTAAGGGGAATCTCCAGAATTTGGGACCAAGAAGGGGAGACTGCTGTAAGCCAGAGACTGAAGGATAAGTGCTAGGACCTGTTTCCTAGAATACAGGAAGATTAAGTGAGGTAAGGCATTTTCGTATCATGCCAGAATATTCCTTGACAGTTGGTTAGAGCTTAATACATTGTTATTCAAGGGTAACTGTTACGTATATGAAATTAATGATACATTATTATGCTAATTATATACTTTCAGTTAACTATTAAGTAACTATTACATAATATGATGTATTATTTATTACATACTACATTATCTAATAGTAGATTATATTAGAATATATTACATAGAACAGTATTAAATATATTACATAGAATAATATTGCTATCTATCTATGTGTTTGTTTTTCTGGTATTCCTGGACAAAGGAAATGACCTATTCATTCCCAGATGATTATCTATAATTTAGGTCTTAGCATTTACCATGTTCTTATGTTAGTTAAACCAGTATAGTTCTTCCTTTTGTTGGACTTTCTAAAATTGAAGAAATTTTCAAAGTTTACTCCTGGAACGTATTTGCTCACATCATTCTTGAAAACTTAAAACTTCGGTGTCTTTCTCAATTTTGCACATAAGCTATAGAAATGCTTCTGAAAGAGACAGGTGCTGGTGGGTCAGGATCTGTGACCTTTGAGGATTTTACCTGGAGCTCCTCCGTCACATCAGCTCAAACATAATGCAGGATGGTACAGAAGTACAGAACTCCAAGCCCTCTGCTGAGGCTGAGGCCACAGCAGTAATAGCTTTCCTTCCTGCCAATGACTTAGGCTCTACTGGGTCTTCATCAGATTCCTGCAGGGTCTGATGGGGAAACGTTACTTTCTGTAGCAGTTTAGAAATCTCCTTTTGTCATTAGTTATCCTTAGATTTCTACTAACAAGAATGGCATCTCTCCAGATGAAAGGTCAAATGCCTAACATCTGCCCAGTTTGGTTGTACATCTATAGAGAATTGCATTAAGAAAGTGGAACTAACCTAACACATATGATAATTACCTGTGTGTGTCCATGGACAGCAGAGCAAGTGGAGCATTGGGTTCAAGGCCAGCTAATCCACCCTGAGGCACAGCAGGGCTGGGGTTCCCACTCACTCTTCTTAGGACACAAGGAGCTCCATGAGTAAGCTGCCTCTGCTTACTTCTGGTCTCTGGCATCCCAAGAGCGCACTCCACCTAGGGAGGTAGCGAGAGCCTTCCAGTCCTCTCTGTCTCCCATCATCTTCGTGTCTGCATGCACTTGTCTCAAGCAGTCTCCACCCTCAGTTCTCTACCTGTAGAAAGTGTTTATTTCTCATATTGTATTTGTATGAAGCATTTTGAAAAAAAAAATGTATTGTCAAAGTACTTTGCAAGACGCTATGCAAGGTTAAGAGTTGCTTTTCCTCCACTTCGCTGAAATATCTGAGTGCTTTTTAAAAAGTACCAATGTTTAAATAAGCATTTTTATAAAGCTGGAAAAGTTTAAATTCTACTCTTCTTATCACTTATTTTTTTAAAGTACCCAAAGAACTAACTTTACCTGATGGTCTCGCCTTGTCTATAGATATTGAAATGGTTGCCATGTTCAGGAGTGAGTACCTCTTGAAAATAACAAGCATTAAATACTGTGTCCAGTTTTGTTTGCAGCCCTCAGCTCTATCTGTTCTTCCAGGGGTGATTTTTTTGAGGGGGGGGAAGGGGGTACAGGGTCTCACTCCTAGATCGGACTCAGTTATGCTCCTGTTTACAGCTTCCAAAGTGCTGGGATTACAGGCATGTGCCACCATGCCCTTGATTGATTGTGCCCTGAGTCTTGATTGTAGTCTCAGGTCGCCCTTGGGGCGGGGCCTGTTTGCAAGAGCTTTAATCTGCTGAGCTGTTCAGCTGGCCCTCTTCCAGGCTCCTGCCATGTTCTCTTTTGTTCTGCTGGGATGAAATCCTCCGCACAGCGCACAGCGCACAGCGGGAGTCATGCTAAATTCTTTCGCTGGTTGGAAGATCTCCTAGCAGGTGGCAGGAGGTGGAGCCTCAGCAGCAGGTTCCTCCTCAAGGGCAGCAGTGGTGGGAGCTAGGGCTGCAGGTGGGGCAGGAGCACCCAGGCCAGCAGAGGCGTGAGGTGCTTCCCTTGGAGGTGGCAGCCAGCAGAAGGTGACTCTGGAGCCCTGCCCAGGAGAGCTGGGGCTGTGGGCTGCGTGCTCCCATGAGCGCTGGCTCCAGCACAGCCGTGGTGGCCTTCTGCAGCTCCTGGTGTTTGCATTTTTGCTTCTGGGCTTTCCTTATGCTTTCATAACTTCATTTCTGTGTCTTAGCGTCTTCTGTTTGTAATCTCAGCTACAGTTTCTGTTTCCTAATTAGATACTGACTGAATCTGAGAGTCTATAAGGTGCTGGTGTCAGCTTACTTTTCTGTTGTCATTTTATTTCTAATAGTAGAATTCTGAATCAGTACTACTAGCAAAAAAAAAAAAAAAGATAAAATAAAATTTCATATTTGTATGATACTTTTGAATGCACAAAACACTCTTTGGGATGGATCTCTTAGCTATAATTTTCCAATAGTCCTTGCAGTAGAATAGGTAGATGTTAAGTCTGTGGAGGATGACAACACATCTGTAATCCAACTTCTTGGTAGGGAGAGGCAGACCAGAGGGCAGACCAGAGTTTGAGGCCAGCCTGGACTACATATTCAGCTCAAATCTAGCCTGAACTACAAACGAGGACCTCGTCTCAAAAAAAAAAAAAAAAAAAAAAAAAAAAAATAGACAGCGGCTAGGGTTCAATCCGTGCTGTGCCAGCCCCGCACTCAGGGTGCACTGAGAAGGCGATCGAGATGGCATGGTGGCACGCTCCTGTAATCCCAGCTCTTGGGAGGCTGAACACAGGTGGATCACTAGGAGTCTGATCTATGTAGTGAGACCCTGTAGACTCTGTCCTCAAATGTAAAAGGAGAGAGAGAGAGAAAGAGAGAGAGAATAACAACAATAAAAAGGGGGAAAAACCTCCAATAGAATAGGTAGATGTTATTGTCACTTTTACATAAGCAAAGGAGCAGAAACCAGGATGGCTGAGAAAATCTCTGCATTCTAAGCCTCTTGGCCTCGGGTTGACACCACCGGTCATTTGTCAGAGGCTGATGTGAACTTTGCCTGATTATACACTGGAGATATTTACCTTCCTGTGGGCTTATTTATGGTCATTGTTTAACATATTTCCACCTGCCTGAGCACGTGGAGCAAGGTGTGGGTAGTTCTTATGATACATATTGCATTTGGAGTTCTCATGAATTGGCCTGTGTTGATTTTCAGGCTATAGGAATTTACCCAACACCAAGTACACACCAGGATCCGTGTTAAAGCCTGGAAAGTGCAACGCTGTGTCAGGGGTAGCAGGTCTGAGGCAAGGGGTGGAGAAGCAAGGGGTGATGGAAGGGTGTCACCCTGGTTCACAGTGGAGATGTGGTGCTGTGGGGCTGGAGAAGAGGAGAAAGAGGCTAAGGAACAAGAAGACAGCATGGAAGGAGTGAAGGCAGAAAGACGGAAAAGTTGGAGACAAGTCTCTGGGCGGTGAGCTCCTTGTAATAGTAGCTTTATATAGGATGTTCTTTTGTAAGCCAGCAACTTTATAACATGCCCAAGTTGTACTAAATAAGTGGAACAATGTGTTTAGTATTCTTTTCTTTTGCAGTGCTAGGTTCTATTCATTGTTTCTGTTTGGTAAATCTTGTTGTTTAAGTGCTGTGGTTTGAGTGTGTCCTCCCAAAGTTCATGAATGGCATCATTGTTTCACAATGAAACAAGATTGAAAAGTGGCGGGCTCCTAGAGGTATTTAGACCACAAGGAGGAGCTATTGCTTTCCTGGCAGGTGTGGGTTTATTTTCCCTGGAGCAGGTTGTTATAAAGTGAGGGTGCCCTTTGGGTTTCCTATCACTGCTTGCCTTCCTGATTTTTACCACATTATAAAGCAACACAAGGACCTCGTGAAAGGCAGCCATCCAATCTTGGACCTCCCTTGAAGCTTCTGGAATTGCTAGATACATATGCTTCTTTCCTTTATAAGATTATCCAATTTTAATATTTGCTACTGGAACAGAACAAAAGACCACAGCATATATTTAAGTTTCTACTCTAGTGAATCTTTACAGAGTGAATTCATCCACACAGCCAACACTTGGACTGTGCTAGCATGGTATAGAAGACTAGAAGTTCCTCCTGCCCTTTCCAGTCCAAGAAGTCCTTCTTGAAGAGTGACCACTGTTGCTGATTCTAATAAAGGGGCAGTGTGCTTGGTTTTGAACTTAATGTAAATGCAGTCATTAGTAAATTCTTTTTTCGCATCTAGATTTTTCATCATTTTTTTAATTCTTCCATATTGTAGCGATTTTCTGTTGTTTGTTCTTTTATTTTTGTTATTTATCTTTTATGGTAATATAATCCATTGTGTGACTGTACTATAATTCATTTATCCATCTCCTCTGTTGATAATATTTGTAATATCCCAGTGTTTGGGCTATGAGCTACAGTGCTACTATGAGCATCTTATGCACACCTTTTGGTAAAAGTGGTTGTAAATTTCTACATATGGAATTGCCTAGTGGTAGGGCATGTTCATATGCACTTTTCAAAAAGACTTATTTGACTTAAATACAAACAGTATTTGAGAACTTTAGTTGCTCTGGTCTTCCCTGGATCTTCAGACTGTTAAGGACTTTGAAGAAAAGGCCTGGCCTTCGACCCTAATAGATCAGCAGTATGCTTTGCTTGGTGGATCATGTCACTGACCTTTAAAATTTCTGACCATTTTCATCACCAAGAGCCCATATTCCTAAAGCTAATGCTCTTGTACTCTGTTCATACTGATCCAAATCCAGTTTGGGGCTAAACTTTTTCTACATAAATAAAGAATGTTTGCAGGAACTTCAGCACCCTTGTAATGTAGGACTGGAGTATTTAGTGGTTGGCATCTTTAGAACAAGGTTTAGTTCTGCTATTGTTTAACACAAGAAAAAGACTTCAAGCTCATATAAAGCATTTAGCTCAGGAACTGGCTCTCAATAAGCTCTTCATGTCATTAGCACTACCATTTTTCTTTGGTGGTTATTATATTTTGATACCTATTTTCAAATTGCTATAATAGACTTGCCTCTGTTAATTCTGAATTCTATAGCTAATTTTTCTCCATTTTTGAAGCACTATAGGAATCTTAGCTTTCTGTCACTGAAACACAATATTTGAGAAAATAAGGAGGGAAGGCTTTTTTTTCAGTTCATATTTTCAGAGGGTTCAGTACATGGCTGGCTGATCCCATTATTTCTGTGCCCAGAGTAAGACATATATCATGCTGGAGAGGGAGTGCCAGTTAGGACTCAGAATAGGAAGAGAGAGCATGTTTCTGAGCTTGACGGCACTTTTGCCGTTCCCTTTTTCCCTCCTGGGCATGTATTGCTCACTTTCCTATCACTGGGACCAAATGTGTCTCCAAGGAGGAGATATCAATTCTGATCCATCATTTTATTTATGTCAATCCATAGTTGCCTGCCTAGAAGGCAGCAAAATCATAGAGGCAAGGCGTGACAGAGGACAGCTCCTTACCCTATGGAATCTAGGAAGGGGGAAGGGAGGGAAAGAGGGAGGAGTGACAGGGGAGTGAGGGGGAGGTCAGGGGAGAGTTGGGGCCAGGGCCAAGACTGCAGCCTTTTGTGGTTCAACCAGGTGCCACCTCTGAACAGAATTCAGTCTTCCTGGGATCCAGTTACTTTTTTAAAAGCTTCATCTCTGAATGCATGAGAATTTGGAGGACATTTTTAGATCTAAATTGAAATATTCTATCCCTCATCCCTAAAAGGTTCATATCATCACATTATTTGAAATGAATTTGCCATCTCTAATAGTCACTAAAGTATTTTTTTGTTTTTTTTTTTTTTTTGTATCAGGGATCAAACTCAGGACTTTGGGTTTGCTGGGCAGGCACAAGTCCCCAGAGCTTTAACAGCTGTAGCATCACTGAAAATTCCAAGCCCAAAGTTTCTTCTGAAACTCTTTCGAAGCTCTTAGCTGTGAGTCCCTGAAACAACAAAGAAAAACAAAACAAGTTATACAATTTCATTGAATAATGGTATGAAGTAAATATCCTCATTCCAAGAGAAGGAATACAGCTGGGACGAAGGAAAAGAGGAAAGAAAGAAGAGAATAATACTCTCTCTCTTTCTTTCTCTCTCTCTCACACACACACACCACACACACAAGATGATGGCTGGCATAGTTGTACTGCTGATTTCTACTGGTCCATTGAAAGGAACAGATAATGCTTACCCATTTTTTTTCTTCTTTTTAATTTTTGACCAATTTTGCATGTTTATATCTAGTAATCTGAACAACTAATTTGAATGCAACAATAAACAATATAACCATTATTGAATGCTTATCATCTTGTTTAATGAAATTCTGTATCAATTATAATGGTTTTATTATTATTATTTTATGCTCTTTTATAAAATTGAAAAGGAGTAGTAGGAAAAAAAGAAGGAATTAGATCAAAAGAAGACCGCAAGTCAGCAGGGCAAGAATAAATCCTGCAACTCTTTGTCTAGGACCTGGGGCAGTTATGGAGGTGGGTGAACTCCAGAGAGTGTGACCCGTCTGCCCCTGCGACCCTGCAGCTCCAGCCCCTGTGGCCTGCCCACTGGGCTGGTCCACTCCCTCTCAACAGTCCTGTACCTCTGACATCTTGGAGTCTGCACTGTGGCTGTCACCGTCACAACCTCAGCCTCACACATCAGTCTCTTGAGGCCTTCTGAGGAGCCTGTGCCCCAACCCTTTCCTCCAATGGTTTCTTAATTTTTATTTATATTAACTTTCAGTGGTGTTATAAATACTTTAACTGAAAAAATACCATTCGCTGCTGGCCAGAATGGTGCAATTACATTTTCTTTCATGTAAACTATTATTCTTTCCAGAAGTTACTAAGGGCCAAAATGTTTAAAATTTACTTAAGCTTTCATGGCACCCAGGCAAGTTTTTCCTCACCTGGAATATTTCTAAAAGACCCATCAAAACAGTTCTTTACTTGTTTGAATTATCAGATAAGAAGTTAGCTAGTTTTGTGCAACTCTGTGCAAGAAGTGATTTTCTTGGAGTCCCTTTTCTCTAAGCCAACCTACATGCTCTCCAGGCCTGGAGAGCTTCAATTTGCTATCACCCTGGCACTTTCTTGTACCTTTTTGTTTGTTTTGAATTTTTTGCTTTCTGAGTCTCATGTTTTGGTATTTTTCAGTTCTTTAAATCCAAAGCTGTGAAACACTTGATTTTGAGAATTTAAAGAACTGAGAATTTTGCCCTGATTTGGATGAGCAGCCCATCTGGGTATAGACTTGCAGGTCAGAAGTTACTTCTCCTCAGCATTTTAAAGAAACTTTTCTTGCTGCACTCCACACTCCAAAGTCACTGAGAAGTCCTATGCTATTTTCAGCTCTTGACTTGTAGGTTGTGACATATATGTTTTTTCTCCTTGTAAGTATGTGAGGTCTTCCCTTTGCTGTTACTGTTCTAAAGATTTATGATTATCATTTTTAATATTATATGAATAAATTTTGATTTTTCTATTTCTTCATGTAGTTCTTTTACTGGACCCCTGCCAGATCCATTTTATTCCAAATGTTTAAAATTGCAGACTTTTTAAAAACTGCCAATATTTTACATGAAAAAGATTTTTAAAACACCTTAAAACTTGAAAAAAATGAGCTAACCTCAGAGGATATTGAAAAACCCAATGTTTTTTTTTTTTGGCATGAAAACAATTTTATTCTCAAGAAGAACAAAGGCTTAGACATACATACAATGTGTGCATTTTTCTTTCTTCTCTTTTTTGGATGGGAGTATTTTTGAGATGGAGTCTAGCAGTACAGTTCAGGAGAACCATGAGCTCACTTTTTAGCCCAGGTTGGTCTTGAACTGACAATAATTCTCCTGTCTCAGCTTCTTAAGGGCTGAGGTTACAGGCATGTACGATCAATCCCAGCTTCCATATTATTTTCTCATACTAAAGATATTTTTAAATAAAGACATTGATCAAAATTAAGATGAATGCAAAATATTAAAATGAAATCTTAGATTGAGACTTGTTTAGACACTCCCTTCACACTCTACCTTTAAACTGTGTTTTGTACATCTCACATATAGGTAGCAAAATAATACCAGTGTGAGTCTTCTTATATGTTTAGAATAAGATATCCCTTGCTTAACTCAGTGTAAATTTTCCAGTCTTTTTGATACATTTTTTAAAATTTTATTGAAGAACAAATAACAATGAGACACTTTCAAACCAAATTAGCAGGAAAGGTTCAATAATTAATACACTGCATATTGTTTTCATAGTGGTTTTTTGTCATACAAAACACATTCTTGATATTGTACTTACAAACACCATTAGAGCAGATATTTCTAATCAATGAATTGAGAGAATGTAGCTGTATACTTATTTTTTAAAGCTGAATTATAGTACAGTTTCAATAATTAATACTTTCTGCCTTGTTATCTCCCTAATGGTTGTCCATAGTACAAAAAGCTGACAGAATATCCTGTCCAACACTATTAGAGCAAATCTTGATTCTCATAGAATTATGCAGAAGTACTGCATATTTATCCTTACTGTATTATTTATACAAACACAGAATGACTCTTCCTTTGTATCCCTTTTTTTTTGTTTAGTCCTGTCAAAGATGGGCATTCCATTGTCATTCAATTATTATAGGTGCCTGAACTCAACAAAACAATCAAACACAGTCCAGCAGTCCACAATAATAGTGGGTTATCTGAAGCAGTTGTTGACTAGAGCCATTTACAGCCCCACTTATTATTATGGCTTTTATATACATCATTCTTATAACTTTCTGCTGGATAGTTAAGACCAAGAGAAAGCAAGACTTATTTAACAAAAAACGTAGCTTTTGTATCTCATGAAGTCAATCAAGTTTCCTCAGGGTTTGTCTTGTACCCCTGTACCTCTCTGTAGATCCTTTGTCGGTGTCACCCATGTGGATGAATCACGGCCATTGCTTGACCACTTTGCTCTCTGTGAAAGCCTGAGAGAAAGTTTTCTCTCTATGTGACTCTCCTTAGGCACACTATAGGTCATCAATTGCATTCCTCTGTGGCTCCATAATCTCCTTGACCAGAAAATTTGGGGAACAACTGAGTTCCATGATGTTACAGTACAGGTTCTCCTATGTCCTGAGTCTTCACTGACCTTGAAAGGCTAGGGCCAAAATGATGGCTGACCTTGCCCTTCTATTTCTGCAATCATCTGTGAACTTCCGTTGTTAACCATCCAAAAGAGAAGCTGATTATTACCCTTTAACATATGCAGTTCAGCTTACCATAACTGTCTAAATTACATTATAATTTATTATATGGAGATTATATGATATTTGCATATGTGTGTCTGGTTTATTTCGCTCATGAGTATACGTTCAAGTAGCATCCACTTCAATATAAATGCTTCAAGTTTGTCATTCTTTATATAGCTAAGTAATATTCCATTGTATAGAAATACCACATCATTTTCAACAATTCCTCATGTGATGGGCATCTTGGTTGTTTCCAAGATTTAGCTATCACAAATTGTGCTGCTATAAATATAGGTACACATATATTATTATGATATGATGTTTTCAGTTCCTCTGGGAAAATTCCCAGTAGGGTGATAGCTGGCTTGAATGGGATTTCCAGTCCTAGTTTTTTGAGGAGTCTCCACACTGACCCCCACAATGGTTGCACCAGTCTACATTCTCACCAGCAGTGGAGAAGTGTTCCCTTTTCCCCACAACCTCTCCAACATTTGTTGTTGGTTGATTTCTTTATGATAGCCATTCCTTCTGGAGTGAGATGATATCTCAGTATTGTTTTAACTTACATTTCATGGATGGCTAGCTATTTGAAGCCTTTTTTCATATATTTATTTGCTTCTTAAATTTCACACTCTGAGAAGTGTGTATTCATCTCAGATGCCCATTTCTGGATTGGGTCTTTAAATCTGAGGGCCCTAATATATCTTAGTTCTTTATATATTATAGAGAGCAGGCCTTTGTCTGAGTGTCTATTACTTATGATTTTTTAGAAATCTGTGGGTTGTCTTTTCACTTTGTTGACAATTTCTTTTGATGTGCAGAAACTTCTCAAGAAGAGTTTATCCCAGTTGTTAATTCTTTCAAGTGTTTCCTGTGCAAATATATGCATAATCATGAACCCTTTGCCTACCCCTATGTCTTCAAGGTTTCCCCCTGCTCTCCCAGGAGACTGTGTGTTTCTGTTTTAATATTTAGATCTTTAATCCATTTTGACTTTAGCTTAGTGCATGGTGATAAAGCTGGGTCAATTTTCAGTTTTTGGCATGTAGAAAATCAGTTTTTCCAGCACCATTTGTTAAAGAGGCTATCTTTCTTCCAGTAAGTGTGTTTGGCTCCTTTGTCAAAGATCAGGTGGCTGAGTGTGTTCATAGAAGCCTCTGCATCTTCTAATCTATTCCATTGATCCTCGGGTCTATTTCATTGCCAATACCATGTTGGTTTTATCACAGTGGCTTTGTGGTATAATTTCAAGTCAGGAATTGTGATGCCTTGTCATTGTTGGCCAGGATTGCCTTTGCTATTCTAGGTCTTTTATGGTTCCAAATAAATTTTAGGAAGGATTTCTCTAGGTCCGGGAAGTATGTTGATGGCAGTTTGATAGAGATTGCATTAAATCTGTACAACAATTTTTGGAGTATGGCCATCTTCACGATGTTGTTTCTTCCTATTCAGGAGCAGGGAATATCTTTCCAGTTTTTGAAATCCTCTATAATCTCTTTTCTTAGGGTGTTGTAATTTTCAGTGAAAAGATCTTTGACTTCCTTGGTTAAGTGAATTACAAGGTATTTCATTTTTTGCGGTGCTATTGTGAAAGGTATTGTTTCTATAGTTTCCCTCTCAGTGTGTTTGTTATCTGTGTAGAGGAATGCTGTTGACTTTTGAGTATTGACTTTCTATCCTGCTATATTACTGAATTTCTGTATCAATTCTGGTAGCTTCGTGGTGGAATTTTTGGGGTCTTCCAAGTAAAGTATCATGCCATCTGCAAATAGTGATAATTTAACTTCTTCTTTACCTGCTCTTATTCCTTTTATTTCTCTCTCTTTTCTAAAGGCTGTTGCTAATGATTCTAAAACTATATTGAATAGGAGGGGTGATAAAGGACATCCTTGCTTGTACCTTTTTTAAGAGTAAAAGATTTCAGTTTTTCTCCATTTAGAATTATATTAGCCGTCTGGTTGTCATAGATGAGTTTGATTAAATTGAGGTAGAGTACATCTATTCCAATTTTCTGTAGGGTTTTTAACATGACTGAGTGCTGGACTTTGTCAAAAGCTTTTTCAGCATCAATTGAGATGATCATGTGGTTTTTAGATTTCACTCTATTAATATAGTGCATTACATTTATAGATTTTTGAATATTGAATCATCCTTGCATGCCTGGGATAAATCCTACCTGGTCGTGGTGTATGATCTTCTCTATGCTTTGCTGTATTCTGTTTGCTAGGATCTTATTAAGGATTTTTGCATCCATTTTCATGAGCGAGATTGGCCTGTAGTTCTCTTTTTTAGTTGTGTCTTTCCCTGGTTTTGGAATCAGTATAATACTTGAATCCAGAAATGATTTTGGGAGGACTGCTTCCTTTTCAATTCCATTGAAGAGTTTGAGGAGTGTAAGTATTATATCTTTGATAAATTTCTTGTAGAAATCAGCTGTGAATCCATCAGGACCTGCACTTTTCTTTGTCAGTAGGCTTTTTATTACGTTTAGTATTTTGTTCGCTGTTATTGGGTTATTGAGAGTTATTATATCATGTTGATCCAGTTTTGGTAATTTGTACTTTCAAAGAACCTGTCCATTTCTTCTGCATCTTCTATTCTGTGAGCATAAACATTCTCAAAGTAGCAATTGATAATCTTCTGAATTTCCACTGAGACTTTGGTGATTTCACCCTTTTCATTCCTTATTGCTTGTGTTTGAATTTTTTCTTTCTTCCTTTTGATGAGGCTGTCTAGAGGCTTATAAATTTTATTTAGTCTTTCAAAGAACCAGCTTTTTTTGATTTGTTGATTCTTTGAACTGTCTTTTTTTTTTAATCTCAATTGAATTAATTTCTGCTCTAATCTTTATGATTTCTTCCCATCTGTGGGTTCTTGGTTTGGTTTGCTCTTCCTTTTCTAGATGTTGGATGTGCAGCATTAGAGTGTTTATTTCTTCCCATTCTGTTTTCCTAATGTGTGAGTTCGTAGCTATGATTTTCCCTCTGAAAACTGCTCTCATCACATCCCATAAATTCTGGTAAGTTGTGGCTGAATTTTCATTGACTTGTAGATATTGTTGAATTTCTTCTGTGACTCATTGATTGCTGAGTAGAGTGTTGTTATTTTCTATGAATTTAGCCTGGTTTTCTGGTTTCTTTTGTCATTTATTTCCAGTCTCACTGCACTGTGGTCGGATAATATGCATGTGATAATTTCTATTTTCTTGTAGACAGTTAAGCATGACCTATGGACTAATATGTGGTCTATTTTAGAAAATGTCCAGTGTGCAGCTAGGAAAAATGTAAATTCAGATGTGGTTGGGTGAAACTCTCTGTATATGTCCACCAGGTCCATTTGTTCCAAGCTCTGGTTCAGTTCTGCTACTTCTTTGGTGAGTTTTTGTCTGGTTGATCTATCTTTTTGAGATAAGGGGGTGTTAAGGTATGCTGTTAAGATTGTGGTCTTGGATATTAGATTTTTCATGGACATTAAGTTTGTCTTACATAGTTGGGTGGTCCTGTGTTTGGTGCATAGATATTTATGAGTGCTACCTCTTCCTGTTGAATTTTTCCCTTAACCAATATATAGTTGCCTTCTTTCTGTCATTTTATCATTCTTGGTTTGAAATTGAGACTGTCTGAGAACAAAATTGCTACTCCTGCTTTTTTCTGAGGTGTTGGGGCATGTAGTATTGTTTTCCATCCTTTGATTTTAAGCTTATGAATGTCTTTAAGTTCAAAGAAAAACTCATCAGAATTACAGCTGTCTTCTTTACACAAACTTTGAGTTAAGTGTGTTTCTCGAATAGAGCATATTGTTGGATTTTGTTTCCTAATCCACTGTGCCGGTCTATTTTTCTTAATTGGTGAGTTGAGTCCATTTACATTGATGGTTATAATTGAAATGTGTTGACTTATGATTGCCATGATATTTAACTGCTGTTGTTTGCTCCTTTTTATCCTGTATTAATTGTTTGCACTATTCAGTGGGTTCCTTCCATTCTCATTCATGGAGTTCTGCTCATTTTGGTCTCTCTCTAGGATATCTTTCAGTAGCCTATGTAAGGATGGCTTTGTCATCATGAAATTGTTATTTGTTCTTTACAATGGAAGCATTTTGCTTCTCCATCAAACTTGAAAGAGTTTTGCAGGGTATAGTAGTCTGGGCTGGAGTTTGTTCATAAAGGTCTTGAAGTACTCTGCTCCATGCTCTCCTTGCCTTCATGGTTTGTGTAAAGAAGTCAGCTGTAATTCTGATGAGTTTTCCTTTGAATGTGATCTGCTTCTTTTCTCTAGCAGCTTTCAGTATATTATTCTTATGTTGAATTTCTGGGATCTTGACTATTATATGTCTCAGTATGTTTTTAGTTGGGTTGAAGTTATTTGGTGTTCTGTATGCTTTGGTCACCTGAATGTTGAATAGTTTCCTCATATTTGGAAGTTTTCTGCTATTACTTTTGTCCATATTGTTTTATACCATTTTTATTGACTCCTTCATTCTCATGGATGCCAATTAATCTCACCTTGGCATCATCTTGCAGATGATGGATTTTTTTTGTGCATCCTCATTGTGTTTAAGAGATTCTTTCTCACCTTTTCACTAGCTTCACCAGCATCTTCAGGATCTGAAACTCTATCTTCACCTTCTCTCAAATGGTTTTGTAGACTCGTGATTGAGATTTTAAATTCTTTTTATCTCTTTGAGTTTGCTTCATTCAATCTATTTCTTTTCTGAATTGCTTATTCCAGTTATCTATCATATTTCTGATCTTCTCTGTTTATTTTTTTATCAATGTCTTCTTTAGAGGTAGCTATTAATTCTTTTACTGCAGAGATTTTTCCAAATTGAGTTTCCTCTATATATTTCTGGAATTGATTCTGTACTTCAGATGCTATGATTTCAAAGAATTCTTTTTTGATTTTGATAATTATTTCTACTTTGAGTTCCTCTTTACCTTTCTGCTGTAGTTTCTTTGCTTGCAACGCTGTTAATTCATATGCTTCAGCTGGAATAATGTTCTCTGCACTTGTTTTCAATGGGCATTTGTTTTCCCCTATACATTTCTGGATTTATTGATTACTTCAGATGGTATTATTAAAAAATTTTTTTTTCATTTCTGGTGTTAATTCAGGTCTGAGTTCCTCTATACCTTTCTGCTGTTGTTTCTTTGCTTCTGACTCTGTTAATTCACTCATTTCAGCCGAGCTAGTGTGCTCTGCACTTATTGGTGGACTCAAGGCCTGCGATTGCCTTTTTCTCCTTGTCTTTGTTGTTTTGTATAGCACTGACCTCTGACCTTTGGTGTAAAGCTTTAGTGTAGTAACAACCTTAGCACATTATGAGATTCGGGTGCCTATCTGTTAGGTTTGAGATTATCCAATTATGCCTGGCCTGGATCTAGCTATTGTGTTCAGTTCCTTTTTGCTGCAGCTCTTCTGGTACAACTGTGAGCCTGTGGTTCCTCTCTGTTGTGTCTCTGGTCCAGGGAGCACTGGGAAGTGCAGAAGCTCTCCCACATACTCACCAGGCTAGGCAGGGTGGTTTGGTGGCGGGAGATTTAGAAAAATTCTCACTTGCTCAGCGGGCTTGGGGGCAGGGACTCCGGAGAGTTTCTGGGCAAGTTGATATGGGGTGTCTCAGGCCAACTGCTCTCTTGCTCGGAGATCTTGGGGGCAGGGGCTCTGGATGATGCAGTGCATGCTGAGGGAAGCCAAAGGCTCTGCCACACACTCACCAAAGTGGCTCGCTTGGATCCGGTGGCAGGAGATTCAGAAAAATTCTCATTTGCTCAGTGGACTTGGGGACAGGGGCTCTGGGGAGTTGCTGGGCAAGTCAAAAATCCCAGTGTTTTGAACTTAGAAGCCTTTTATGTGAGTAGAGGGGTTAAGAGATCTAAAAAGTAATTTTATTTTATTTTTTTAATAATTAATACATTGCATATTGTTGTCTTTATAGTAGTTATTCATAGTATAAGAGGCAGATTGATATCCTCTCCAAACACTATTAGTACAAATTTTTCTTCTCATTGAATTAAGAGCAAGTAGCTGTATATCTATCCTATTTTGTATAGACTTAAGATTATTGATCTCTATATTTCATTTGATATTTTGCACATGCAATGACCTGTTCTTTAAGAGACTTACTGCCTTTGAATATTGGAAATAATTATATTTATATTGCCATTATTTTTTAATCATTTGATATCACTCTTCTCTACTTGCTCTTTGTACACCTTCTTTTAGACATCTTAGGTGAACAGAATTGAATTCACGATCTTATTGATATAGAGGAATGAAACTCCCAGCCTGAAAGACACCTGGGACAAGTTCTTGTTCTCTAAAACCAAAGAATGAATTTTAGAAACAATGGAGGTAAGGAGTAGAATATATTTATTAAGGGGGAAAAAACCTCTTCTCCAAGAGATGGAGAGAAGCTATTCTAAGTGGGTTGCCAAGGAATCTGCCTTTTCTAGGGATTTTTATGGAGCAAAACCATGAGGTGATGCAGGTCTAAGGTGGAGGACATGGGAACTTGTACATGAGGTGGGACAAAACTGTAGTCTACCAATAAGATTACAAGTACAATTGCTCAGGTAAAATTAATTAAACCTAGAACTGACAATCCTGATATCTCTGGATGGCAGGACTCTAAAACTTTTCATCACTCAAAAGGGAAAGAATCTAGACTCACATTATTCCCTTTACCTTGAGTTCTGATTTTTATTTTCCTTTTTATTCTTTAAGACCAAGTGTATCCAAATTATACATTACAGAGGACATGGGAGCACTTTGGATTACTGACTCACTTTGAACTGTAGCAACATCCCCTTCCGATTATGTGCATGCCTGAGCTACCTCAGGTTGAACATGCAGGATTGCTGAGGGTTATTGTGTCAGTACAACATTCTTTCCAAAAGAGAAGGTCACAGGGTTTACTTTTGCTTCAGGCAATATGGATGTGCCTTAGTCAACACTTTATAGAACTGTTGTTTTCTAAAAAAAAAAAGGAAATAACCACACTGTGTTTCCTGTATAATAACTGATTACATAGCCATCAAAACCCAGGCTAGATTCTTCTGGTTCTGTTTCTATCTGAGGCAGAACTGAACAGCATACATATGGCAGAGGTTTAGCTGCATGCCGGCTATATAGCTTGATGGCCTGGGCAGTTTTAATTCTGCTGGGAAGGACTAGTTCTTTCCTATAGCATCCCCCTCATAGTCAGAACCATGTTAAAATAAAGAAAAACAAGTTAAAACTCTGCAGTGTTATTGATGCATACTGTATCTTAAAGAGGGTCCATAAATATTGTCTAGTTCCTGTAAATAACTGATTATTTTATTTTTCCTAACAAAAAAAAAAGATAAGAATTTTAAAAGCATGATGTATAGTCATTTTTTTGGTGGGTAAATGAATGTGAAATTGTAGTGAAGCATGATGGATCAGGATATGTTTTAGAGGTTGAAAGACACGTTAATTTTTTTTTTCATAGATTAGGTGTATTGAGTAAAATGATTAACAACCCATCTACCATACTTTCTAGTGTAAGAGATTGCTGCTATTTCCTCCTGTATTAAAGTAATTGTAGAGTAATTTAAGTTGGGTTGGTAGAAACTTACTCTTGTGTAAAATTGTGCTTTTAAAAATGTCCTGGTCACACTTTGAAATGGAGTAGCTTTTCATTGCTGATTTATTTACATGCTGTTAATGTCTCCTTTGGAATTTTCTCTCTTTTTCTAAGAATAAAATATCCCACTCTGCTGATGCATTTCAGTCTCCTCCTCTGGTGGTTTAGAGAAAAATAGGAAGTAGAGACATCTACATTAATGCGTACATTCAAAATGAACAGTCAGGTCTAATTTTAGGCCCATCAGCCTTGACAGCTCCTTTTTAATCACTTGGATTTGAACAGATATGCAAATACAGGAATTAGAAGTAAAGATCACACAATTTAGAAGTCATATCAGTGCTAAAACTGCTTGAGAGGTGCATAGATTTGTAATCTGCTCATTATGTGTTGATTCCAGAAATCTGTGGCTTTATTAAAAATGGAAAGCAGAAAGCCACCCATGATGGGAAAATTCAAATAAAAGGTGAATTTTTTGTGTGTGAAACCTGAGAAATCACAGATGTCTCCTAGACAGAAATCCCCAGATTTACCTATAAATGGTGCATTTAGCTACACTTTGGGAATGGGAAAATGGAGGTTGATGAATAAATGAAGCTATTTAGCATCCTCCTATACAGTTCTTTGCTGAACATGATGGACCTTTAAATAAAATCCCTAATGAAGTTTTAAAGATGAGAACATCTACCATGTCTCTCACTGTCAGGTGAGAGTCTGTCAGTACTTTATGCCCTGCTAAGTAGTAGTAGAGTTTGACCTTACACAAAAAGAGGACGTCCTAGGTACTGGAAACAAACCCTGAGGGAGCTGACTAAAGCTCAGAATGCTATGGTCATGTATAATATTAAAGCAAAAATGACAGAGCATTTAGCCAGGTGAGCCCTATATTTTATTTTCTGGTTGAAACAGGACACTGGCTGGCTGGCCACCATCCAGCAGTATCACATTAAATCACAGCCTCTTGGAGCTCCTGGTGCTGAGGCTATGGTTCCACCAGCCATCCATCTTCCTGGCTAATAAATGCTGTGTGATCAATTCCTCTGCAAAGGATGGTCATAAAATTTTTCAGGGATAACTGCAGAATTCTCATTTTGTGAAGCATTAAGAAGTGATGCATTATGATCAATGTTTAATCAAAGACAAGAATTAAAATATGTAGCCCAGGAGTGTGAAGAGGATGGGAGCACATCTGCACCATGGTGCCTAGTAGACGTGAAGCTGAAGATTCTGGTCACTTTCATTGTGTGCTTCAAGGACACGACTTCAGACTTCACTGGAGACCTCCTCTCCTCAGTCCTCCTTCCATTTCACCCAGCTGGTGCTTGTCCTGTGAAAAATTAGCAGCAATTTCTTCTGGAATGTCTAGAAATCAGGCTGGATCTTACCGGGCAGGAAGAATTGAGCTGCTCATTCAAAAGCCAAAGCAGCACAGAGAGGAGTGTCTCAGAAGTAGTTACCTATGCAGGATGATCTGCAGAGGCCCCAAGTTCCAGGGCAAAGTAGACTCTGCCTCCTTCATAAATCTTTGCAATAGGAGAGGGATTAGCAAGGGACAATAGACACCCACTCATTCTGGAGCCTTCTTCAAGTTCTGTGGCAGTTGTGGTTCTTTACTCTTCAGCTTTGCCACAGAAAACCCTTAGGGAGAATTAGAATGGGCCACTACTACAAAGTCCCATAGTATTACTAACACCACTGGAGAAAATTTACATGTGTGGTGCCTATTTTTCTTCAGCTTCTGAATCTGCTATAATAAGGGAAAAGGTTAGAGGAACAGTGGATTGTAAAGTACTCTGAAGAAAAGGATACAAGGGATGTGGCTATCTCAGAATTTCTCCACCTCCTCTGCCAAAGTTTGTGCTGAGCTATGGATGGGCCAGGTTGCCTGTCATGAAAGCTGTGATAGGTGTGTCCTGTGACACAAACCAACTTTCACCACTCCCATTTTCTAATATCAACTAAGTGTGGTTATGTTTCTAGGGTCATTTTGACAGCCATGAGGCAGACAAGATCTTTATTTTACTGTCATCCAAGACTCATTTTTCTCCTCCTTCTCCTTCTCTTTCTTCTCCTCCTCCTCCTTATTCCTCTTCCTCTCCTCCTCTTCTCTTCTTCTTCTCTTCCTTATTCCTCTTCCTCTCCTCCTCCTCCCTTCTCCTTTCTTCTTCTCCTCCTCCTCCTCTTCTTCCTCCTCCTCCTTCTCCTCCTCTTCCTCCTTCTTCTTCTTTTCCTTCTCCTCTTCCTCTTCCTCCTCCTCCTCCTTCTTCTTCTTCCTCTTTTTCTGCAAAATCTCCTTCCCCTTCTCCCTTACACAAATAGCCATGCTTGGGAGGAGGACCCTCTGTGTCACATATTCTTTTAAGCATGCATCTTGGTGGGTTTGTCTAATTACTACTCTATGTGTAACCCTCAGTGACTTTGGCATTATATTTTGAGTGAGCATGCTACCCTAGCCACCTGATACCTTTCAGGGATGGTGGGTTCTTTTTATGAAGAATAAACGCATAAAGAATTGCCTAAATCAGTGTCATAGAAAATGCTAGAAATATTTTCTCCATAATAAGTAATTAAGAGTTGATAAGTTCATCAATTTAACTTCTTTTTTGAAGTGAGGTGGTTTTTTTACTTTTTGAAGAAGAGAAAGAAATGTATATGTAGGTAGGATCTATCATTACCAAATACTCTTATAATTTGATAGAAACTTGATAATTCTCATAAGGTGTATTAGTGTGTTGATATAATTAGACTAGATGACATTTTTAAAGGCCAGTTAGCACATAGTGAATAAAATAAAATATGAAGTAGCATTTAAATATGCCCCATGATGAATTTAATCATTCTGTACTACCGATATGTATTGATAAAAATATGTTCCATTTGCTAAAACTTATGAATATATATATATATATATATATATATATTCATCAATATACATATAGACATAAACATATCCTGGCATGAACATAGAGGTATACATACATATATAGTTTTTTTAAAATTATGTTTTTATTGACATAGCAGTATTTTAATTTTATGGAATCATTTATGTGGCACCTTGGAAGGACTAGACTGGCTTAGTTATTTGCTGATGTTGAAACCCTAACTTATGCTCTTTGGAGGCCAGATTTAAAGGTAAATTTCAAACATTAAATATCAACAGGCAAATGGCCTCTCCCATCTATGGATTAATATGTACTATTAAAAACTGTTTAGTGGATTATACCAGGGGCTCACACACAGTGGGCAAGCTCTCTACTGTGGAGCTAGCACCCCAACCCTCAAATATGTACTTTCACTTATCTTGCTTGGTTTGACACCTTTAAGATTCATGGTTTAGGTCATTCTTAAGAGAAGTAGATTTCATTTACAAATAAAATTTCCTTGCATGCTTATTTCTAACTGAGCTGAGTCTTTGTCAGGCTCTTCTCTAGTGTGAACGCTTTTCCATCTAAGTAAATGTCAGAAAACAAACAAACCCCTTGTATTGAATGAAATGAAACCTCCTAAGAGCATACACAGCTTAGTATTGTTTATAAGTCTGCAACCTTTAATTTTTTTGCTCTATGATTTTAGTATATTTCTTATTTTAGTTTGATGTGTAGGTTGGAGGGAGATTTGTCATATTCATTTACTTAATGAACGAGTTTGTGATGGCAGCATTAAATTATTTTCAAATGCGTTCTGATAATATCATATTATAACTGAAATGTAGTCCATTGATCTTCATGTTTTATATTAGAATTATTCTGACTACCCAGTTCTTACAATGTGAACTTAAGAAACAAAACTGATGCTGTGTGGAGACCATGACACTTGCCTGGCCTCCCCAAAATAGGGCTCTTCTATGTAAAGTGCCATCAGCTCTCACTAGGCAGGGAGCTCTGGGGAGTGCCTGCAGCTCCCTGCAGGAGCAAGGCCAGCAGTCACCGAGACATGCCACCCCTCTGTTCAGGCCAGGCATCTTTCTGTCCATCACTGATCATAAAAAATGAAAAAAGTATTCATAGAAGCAATTAATATAGTGCATCTTGAAGTATTTGGTCCTTAAGGCTGGGCCTGAGAATATTAACAAGGAAAATGAAGGCTCAGGAGGGAAGACGGTTTAGTGCTGAACAAAGATTAACAGCACACAGAGTACAGCAGGAGGTTAATTTTAAAAAATCATACTCAAACAGGTAATTTATCTATAATATAATGCAATATAACACATAAGAACTTTAAATAAATAGAGAAAAGAAGGATTATTTGTTAAAATATATAATGAAATTATGACTGGCCTTTAGAAAGAAAGGAAAACCTATTTATTTCTTATAGTTCTAGGCAGCTTGAGTAATAAATCAATATGAAACAATAAAATGAAATAAAATAAATCCCTAAAAGAATGAAGAAATCTATACATGAATTTATTTATAATTGTGTAATGTGCAAAGGCTTTTGAGCACAGTACTGAACTCATAAAAGAACATTGGAAAGTTTTGCTACATATAAAATTAGAATTTTAACATGAAATAAGATTATAAGCAAAGTCAATGGCAATAAGCAAATCTAAAGAAATATTTGCGACAAATAAAGTGCTAACTTCCTTAATCTACAGAAAGTTCTTAAGGTGAATGAAAGATAAACAGTCCAATAGGAGATTAAGCAAAATGAATAAGCAGAAATTTCATGGAAAAAGGCTGCTGACTAACCTAAGAAAGTCTTATGCATAATTGAAGAAATACAAATAAATATAACAGCAAACCATTTTCTCCATCTATTTGATCGTTTAAAATTTAATATCACCTAGTGCTGGCCCAAGTGTGAAACCTACAACCTCAGTCACTTTGGACTAGATATATAAATAAGGTCAGAAATTGTTTAGGTTATGTTCTGATAGTTAAAAAATTATGAGTCAAAAATCTTTTTAATAATGATTTAGCTTGTTTCAAAGATATACACCCATATATAACAAATATCAAGCCCTCCTTTCTCCCTCGCCTCCCTCCTCTGCCCACCCCTTCCCTCCTTTCCTCTCCTCTCACCTCTCCTATAATTGAATGCAGGACCAATATGAGCACTCTACATGAGCTCTATTCCCTGCCTCTACAAAATGCTTCTTAAACAGCCATTTGAATATGCTAGAAAGTGACTTAAAAAAAGGCAGAAAATGGAGAAGGTTGGTTTTTGAAATGAAATACATTGACTAAAAATTATATTTATGCAGCGTTTTGCTTGAAAACTTTCATTGTATAGCTGGACATGAAGCAAAATTCCCCTGAATTACTGCCTTGAATATTCAAAGATAGAATTCAGGCTTTCCCCAGATAACTGGAAAAACATGGAAAGAAGGCTATCATTCTGCAAAGAGGAAACTATAGAAAACCTGAAGAGAAATTGCACTCAGATTCAGGCTCACACCTGAAATGCTCATGTAAAAGACTCCCAGAGACCTGGCCAGAAGCAAGCAGAAGGAAAGATTAAAGAAATCAATGGAGATTTTAATTTCTGCCCACCCAGGGAAATCAGAATCAGGAGCTTAATTTAAGCATATTGTATGCTAGTAAAAATGTCTATAAAGAAAACAGAATCCAGAGTCTCTACTGTTCATCATTACATTGCTCAGCATACAATCAGAATTTACTAGACATAAGAAGGAAGAGGAAAATATGTCCCAGAAGCAAGAGAAAAAAGAGTAATAGAAACTGACTCTCCTAAGTGACCAGATATTGGAATTAGTATACATAGTATTTATTTATTTATTTATGGGTGGAACCAGGGATCGAACTCAGGCCCTTGTGCTTGCTTGGCAAGCACTTATTTTACAGAGCCATCTCCCTGGCCCTTATACATGGTATTTAAAGCAGTTCATAGAAATATATGTTAAGTCTTAAGGGAAAATGGAACATTATAAATAAATTGATAGGAATCTTGGGGGGAGGAAACAAACCAAAAAAGGATACAATGATCATTTAAGAGCAGAAGTATATTTTAGATATAAGGTTTAGAAAATGGGCTTAACAGCAAATGGAGGCCTCAGAGAACATAATAAATTTGAAGAGAAGTGAGAAATTATACAAGTTGAATCAAAAGGCCATCAAAAATAAACTATCTGTGATCTTTGGAATGATATCAATTAATCCAAAAGATCTGGCAAAAATATTTGAAGCAATAAGAGCTAATTTTTCAAAAATTTATAAAAACTGTAAACCTACAGATTCAAGAATATTAGCAAATGTCCAGCAGGATATATATATATATATATATATATATATATATATATATATATATATATATATATATATATATATATATAAATGATCTAAATATGTCATTGTTCAATTTCCGAAACTCAAAGATAAGAATAAAACCTTGAAAGCAGTTGAAGAAAAATCATGTGCAGGAAACTTATGGGTATAATACAAATGACAGTTGATTTTAAATCAGTATCATAAAGGTTAAAGATAACAGAATGATATTTTCAAAGCATCAAAGACAAAGCAATTTGTCAGCCCAATGAAGATGTTAGCCAGTAAATATTACCTAAAAAAGAAAACAAATGAGAACATTTGAAAAGAGATGAAAACCAAGTTGTTGCCATGATAATAGCAATACAGGACACGTTAATGGAAGCTTGGTTGAAGGGAACCATCACATGGGAATCATCTTAGTTACTTTTCTCATTGCTGGGATAAAATATCCAATACTCAAATTTCGAGGAGGAAAGAGATTTATTTAACCCACAGCTGGTTGAGGTTTTTAGTCTGCAGTTGGTTGGCTCCGAGGCAGAGTGGCACATGGCAGAGGGCAGAACTTCATGGCTGCAGAAGACAGAAAAGGCCTCAAGTGAGGAGGGCGAGCAAGCCTCCTGTTGTCTCCCATATTGCATGCAGGTTAGCCACCCCAGGGCAGGTGTGACACTCACACCCTAAGTCCTAGCATTAGAACATAAGTCAGTCACAAACTTCAGAAGCCCGCTGCCTTGACTGCATAGAGTTTTGGGGGAACATCCAGACACAAACCATAACAGGAATTAAGTCTTGGAAATGGAATAGAGAATATTGAGAATGAATGAGACTGCCCTAAGTGTTTGCGTATGCAGCTGTATGATTCCATGTCTCTCAGATCTAAATGTAGGACAGATGAGGTATATGGTAATCCTGTTTAACTGTTTAAAGAACTTCCAGATTGTTTTCCAAAGTCCCTGCACCATTTCATGTTCATACTACCCATCTATAGGTGTGTTCCAATTTCTCCACAAAAGTCCTTGTAACGTTTTTTTTTTTTTTTGCAGTACCGGGGATTGAATTCAGGATCTTGCACTTGCCAGGGAAGTGCTTATTCTACTGAGCTATCTTCCTGGCCCAACTTTTGTATTTTTGATTTTAGTATAGTTGGTAGTGAAATGTTTTGGTTTACATTTCTCACATTGCTAATGCTTAGTTTCTTTTCTATGCTGTTCGGTCATTTGGATAACTTTCTTGCAAAAATGTCTATTCTCTTCAAAACTGTTATTTACTTGTTTATTAAATTGAAAGAGTTCTCTGGGTATTGTACAGACTTAGTATTCTCCCAGAGGCATGCATGATAACTAGGCAATGGAGAAAATAATGCTTCATTAATATTATCTGTCAAAAATGTATTACAAAATAATGGAAATTCTTTAAAATTGAGCTTGTGGTTACAATTTGCCCAACAGCTGTGTAGGGGGCAGCCCACAAGTGAGTTCTTGCCTTTCAGGCAAATCTTACCTATCTTTTTTTAATACCAATATTTATTTATTTTTTTAAATTTTAGTTGTGGTAATATAAACATAACAAAATTTACCATCAGAATTTTTTTAGTGTATATTTCCATTCTATTTTTTTAGTAGGACAGTTTCAGTAATTAATACATTGCATATTGTTGTCTTAGCGGTTATTCATAGTACAAGATGCAGACATGATATCCTGTCCACAAAAACTATTAGAAGAAATATTTCTATTCATTGAATTAAGAGAAAATAGCTGTATATTTATCCTATTTTGAACACACAGATACAAAATGATCTTTCATTTGTATCACCTTCTTTTTGTTTAGTTTTGTCAGAGATAGGTGTTGCATTGTCATTTAAATATTGTAAGTGTGTAAATTCAGCAAAATATTCCAATATAGTCAAGTAGTCCATAATAGTAGTGGGTTATCCATAGGAGTGACAATGTCAGAAGTTGTTGACTTGAGCCTTTTACAGCTCAGCATATTAATATGGCTTTACTTTTGTTTTTTCGTTTTTCGTCTTTTTGATACAGGGTCTCACTATGCAGTTCAGGCTGGCCTTAAGCTCACTTTGTACCTCAGGCTGGTCTCGAACTCACAGCAATCCTCCTGCCAAGCCTCCCAAGTGCTGGGATTGCAGGCATGCGCCACCATGCCCAGCTATGGCTTTATTTTTTATACTTTTTTTCTATACTTTTCTGCTGGATGGTTAAGACCAAGTTAAAGCAAGACCTGTATAACAAGAAATTCAACTTTTGTATCTGGTGAGAACAGTCAAATCCTTTCAGGATTTGTCCTAAAACCCTGTACCACAGTTTGTAGATCCTTTGTCAATGTCAACCAATGTGGATGAGTCATGGCTATTGCTTAACCAGTTTGCTCTCTGTGAAAGCATGGGAGAATGTTTTCTCTCCATGTGACTCTCCTTAGGCACACTCTACATCATTGACCACTTTCCTCTGTGGCCCCATAATCTCCTTGATCAGAAAATTTGAGACACAACTGAGTTCCATGATGTTATAGTACAGGTTCTCCTATGTCCTGAGTCCTCACTGACCTTGAAAGGTTAGGGCCAAAATGTTGGCTGTCCTTTCAGCCCTCCTTTTTCTCTAATTTCTGGTCTGCAAACTTAGACTGTTAACCCTCCAGAAGAGAAGGTTATTATTATTACCCTACAACCTAGGCTTTGGCGCTTAACCTCACTATCTGTCTGAATATCAAACATATTAGACATAACATGGAACAAGTATTCATACCTCAAACTTTAAGTCCCTACAAAATATGAAGAAAAACATGAATATGAAAAAAGTTAAAAAATAAAAACATTTTAAAAATAGGAATAAACAGTTACTTATTTTTACACAGAGATTATAAATCTAAACATATACAGCATTGTGGCAGGATAGTCCTGTGACTTTTTTTCTTGTCTCTTGTTTTCATTAATTACCCTTTTTTTAAAGTAAATATTTACTTGAGAGACAGTATGGAAGTAATTGGCATGTCAGGACAAGCAGTCCGTATTTAGAAGACAGAATGACAGGCATTCCAAGTGTGACCCTATGAAATCAATGGACTTTATACCTGTCTTTCTGCTAAGGCTGATGGCAGCGCCTCTTCTGTTTCCTTGCTGTTTCCTGCTGGGGAGCAATAGCAGAAACTGCCCATAGGGGGCGCTGGTGGAAGATTAGCAGGCAGGGAGACGAAGTGGGGGAAGTTTACAGCTTCCACCCACGAGAATTTGTTCCTGAAATACTTGGTTCCAGTTTCCAGTTCTCACAAGCACAGAATCAAGAACCTGGGGGAGTTCACCTGATGCACCAGCTGAGTCGTGTGCCCACTTTAAAAGTCCAGGTTCCAACCTGAGGCCCTCCCCCTTCCATCCAAGCTTCTAAATTTTGATAATCCTAATTCTTTCTGACCCCTAAACTCCATAAGTTAATGTTCACTCTCTGCCTGCTCAGTTCTGTAATGTCTGGTCCACATTTCTTATTTTAATTCTCCTATTGAAATAACTAGAGTAACATGTTGACTGTGGGTCATCTAGATAACAGGTAAAATTCTCACACTTCTATCCTAGTCCTCTATTCATACTCTAGGGGCTAAGGAGAAGTGTTTTCCCTCTTCTTTTGGTCTAGTCAACAGTTGGGGACGAATGCAGTGTGGTGCTGGGAATCCGGACGAGAACATTCCTTCCTTCCTTCCTTCCTTCCTTCCTTCCTTCCTTCCTTCCTTCCTTCCTTCCTTCCTCCTTCCCTCCCTTCCTTCCTTCCTTTCTTTCTATTTTAGGGAAGGGGCTACAGAGTGTTCAGGGTTCACTACTAGATTGGACTCCTAGTGATCCACCTGTCTGCAGCCTCCCAAGAGCTGGGATTACAGATGTGCGCCACCACGCCCAGCCTCAATTGCCATCTCAGTGCACCCCAGGGGCAGGGCCTGCACAACAGGCCTGGGGATTGAACACAGGGCCCCTACACCTGCTTGCAAGTGCTTTAATCTGCTGAGCTATTTGGCTGGCCCTCAGAAGACAGGTTTGAGAGACTGCTTGGAGCCTGGTTAGAATTAGATCTTAGGCTTTCCAGGGCAGGGATCACTTTGGTACCACCTGATGCTTCTAGGAATCTCCATTTAGGGTTGGACTAAATAACAAAAATAATAACTAATGATTTCTGGGCTTGCTGTGCACCTCCTGTCATCTGCTTGCTGCCCTGTGCCTTGCTGTCCTTGCATCAGCGTTCCTAAGCCTTTGGGTTCTTAATGAACTGTGATTCTGACCACTGTCTTCTCCCTCTTGAGGCCTCCGTTGCCTCAGGTTGCTTCTGCATACACAGCTCTCAACTTGCCCACAAAGCCTTGCCTGCCTGGCTCTGACTACTCCCATGTTGTCCTCTGACAGTCTTCTTACTCTGTTCTCAGACTGGCTGGCAGCTTGCTAGTGCCTTCAGCCGCTCCCTTCCAGCCTCCAGTCTGAAATCATCTGTCGGGAACGTTCTCCAGAACTCACGGCCACTCTGACCTCCAGTCCCTGTTTAGAAATCTCTGTGCAGGTGTCTCTGCCCTCCTGCCTTTAGAACACTCACCTCTGCCCCCAGCCCCCACCTCCCCTTTCCTCAAAAACCTTTAATGCAATCCGTAGCTGTGTGTTTGTTGGTGTGAGGGTTATTTGTGCAACAGGATCAGTCTCCTTCAGGAAACTACCTGCTCCTCATCTGGACGGGGATCAGGTATGAGCTGCCTTTTCACTTGACCCCAGCACACAGTGTGAACCCTGGAATGTGCTTTTAGGCTTGTTAAGTTTTGAACAAATAAATGAATGAGTAACTTAATGAAGCAGAAATAGATTTTACAGAAAAATCTAAAAGAAGCTCATTTGCCCAGGACTTTCTTATTTTTTTCCCCCTGTTTTATTTTGTTTTGTACCAGGAATTAAACTCAGGACTGTTCTTGCCAGGTAGGTGCTTGTGCTGCTGAGCTATCTCCCTGGTTCTCTTCCAGGCTTTAAAAGTTGACCAAGACTCAGGGTCAAAATACAGAACACTGAGTGTGAACAAAAATGACATCAACACCCCTGCCCTTTCCTCAGGCTCCTGGCAGTCCAGAGAATTCTAGTGTTGATTTTCCAGAGCAAGACGATCAGATTCATTCTATAGCCTTGATGAGTCCTTCCTAATATCACCAGCAATCAGTTGGTTTCTGATTACTTTTATCCCCCATGAATAATTATTAATGTTATTATTAGATCTCAAATGTGATGAATAAACAACCCTCTTAAAAGCCCTCTTACATTATATACAAAGATCTTCAAGGTGGTGTTGACTTTAGCTTGGAAAGGTGAGGAGCACTCGATGGATTTCCTTTCAGGAGTGGAGAAAGTGTTTATCAGGTTCATTAGATCGTGATCCTACAGGTTCATAGTGCTGAATCCTGACATCACCTAAAATACATGAGTGCTCACCGTGTGCTCAGCCCAGCACCAGGCATTTTTCATGTGTTACCTCATTTGAGTTTTATGATCACCCAAGGGCAAGTGAGTTATATCATAATACCACTCAACAGGTGAGAAAACAGGCTGAGCACAAGGAGATGCCTCTCTCTGTGGTTCTAGAAAGGGAGGTAGAGCTTTTCTGAGAAAGTGTTGCCCAGAACCTCCCCTCCCAAAAGAAATTCTACTCTGTCATGATTTGTGTCTATGTGTCCCCCCAAAGCCTCGAGCAGTCGTGGGGTGGCTTCTGGAGTTTGTGATTAGCTCATGATCCAATGCTGATACTATGGGTATGAGTGCTGCACTTGCCCCGGGGTGTGTCACTGTCATATAATATCAGGAAGGGAGGGACACTCGCTGGCTCCCACAGCTGCTGCTCCTCCCTCTACTCTTTGCTGCCCTCTGCCCTGTGCCACTGTACCTTGGAGCCAACCAAGTATGAACTGAAACCTCCACTAACTATGTGCTAAATAAACCTTTCCTTCCTTCATTTCGGGTGTTGGGTATTTTGTCCCAGCAGTGAGAGAAAAGTGAGATATACTCATTATACTTTAGGCTGAATTTCCTATTCCCTAATGCTGTGGAAAGCCATTTTAAAAATCTGAGTATGGTATCAGGAAGGCCACGACCTTGATTTCTATCCATCACAATTCCCAGTGTGGGCTGCCGGTTCAGTCGGTGTTGACCTGCATGGCTTGAGGGGTCAAGCTCCTCGCCCTTGGGTGGGGCTCTGAAAATGATCCCTTCACTTTTGCCCCAATAGGGAAAGCAATCATTTCAACACATTTTCCTCCCCCAAAAGTGATTGCGTTGCCTAACACTGAAAATACAATTCTTCTTTTAGATTTTGTGTTTTATATTTTACTCTAATAAGAGACTGGGAAAATAGTTCATTGCTTAAAAAGAGAGAAACATGAAAATCAAGCACACCATTAATTCGTTTTAAAAGGTAAAATTGCTTTATTTAGAAAAGCATTCATGGCAGTGGTCACCAATTAATGTAATATTTGAGAAACTAATTCTGATATTGAGGAAGGTAGATGGATTCCCTTTAAAATTTGAGGTTATTGAGAAAATACTCCAAAAGTCAGGAAACCTCAGTGCCTGAAGTGACAATAGAGACAATTGATCTCAATATGCTCATTTTCATTTCGCACATACGCATCTATTGTCTCTTCACCACTGAGCTCTTCTGCCAAGAGATGATTCTAATTTTTGTCAAGCAGCAAGAGATTAAAGATGGCAGAACAGATGGGACCTGTCTCAGTTCAGTTTCACATAGCTCACGGCCACTGTTCATTGGCTTTCCCTTAAAGGGTAAAGTCCTACGATAGTTGTCCTTTTATGACTGAATAAAGTGTGAGGCTAGATTTTTGTACTGTTTTCGTAAGATTTTTTTCCACAGAAACAACCAGGCACTCCTTATCCTGAGAATCCAGCAATTTGTTGAAGGCAGATATATAACAGAGAAGAAGCCAGAGCAGGCAGATTCTGAAGAGGAAAAAGGGAAATAAATCATTTTTTAGCCCAAATGTTACTGATAACTTCAGTAGATAAAATTTGTACTATGAACATTTTTATTTGTAAGAAAGCCACAACATAGCTTATATAATTTTTTCTTCAAAAGAAAATAATCTTCAGAAAAAGGTTCATGTAACATAGTATATGAGTTAAAGCCAATATTTTGAAACTTACCATTTACTGTACTTAAAAATAATTGTCTTACATACCATTATGCAGAATGAGTTTTGGGTACAGAGAAGTAAATTAAATGGTCTGTTTGTTTGTTTTTATTGACTAGTACAGCATCATTATACTGATCCCCAAAGTAAATATATAAAAATTCCAAAGCTAGATATTGCTCTTCTCATTAGATTTTTTTCAGCCCAGAAAATAAACATGTTCCTTTTGATACAACATCTAATGAGACAAATTTCCCCCATTCATTTTCAATTCTTGTCAGAAATATGGATTACAAAGTCATTTAAAATAGACTTGATCTGGAAAGTGACCAAATACATTCATTCCAAAGCAAGAAGATCCATCCTGTTGTCTGTGCTCTTTGGAATTTTACTTTGAGCTCATATTTTACCACATGCTGCATAACTAGGAACAAGTCACAAAATGTATTGCACTCTTGGGACATTGTTTTTGAAGGGTAAAAAGTCAAGGGCATTACTTGCCAGAAAAATGTTTTTACAGAAGGCACAATGTATTCGTGATGCTCCATGGAGCCTTCCTGCTCACCAGCAGGTCTTTCAGCAATCACTTTTCAAGAGCTGGGACTTCTTCCTGCCCTCCCCAGTGCCTTCAATGAGTGCCAGGGCTGTCAGCGGCATTTAATAGCTACCAGGGGACCGATCACCTTTGTGAAGGACTGAAACACTGGCTTCGGGAACTCACACATAAAGACTCCATTTCCCCTATGTCAAGCTGCCTCAGAGTTGAGCACAGCAAATGAATTCCAAGGCAGAGAAGGAAGCTTAATTTTCAGGCCCGTTGACTCTGGCTTCTCTGTACAACTTGCCAGCCCGGGGATGAGATCCCTGACAGGCTGGGGGAATTTTCTATGGGTACAGTGCCTGCTTTCTGGTGGATTGCAATGGGATACAGGGAGGATCTTGTTGCCTCCATGGGTGGTGTGCTGTCACTGACACCTCGAATCAGCTTGAAAGCTACTGAAAGATTTCAGCAAATGTGAGACATGTGACAAAGACTGGGGGTTTTCAATTTTAAGGCCTTGGAATTTTAGCAACATTAGTGTATACAAACAAAGAAGTCCATAGTTGGGTGGGTTAATCCATACAGGTTTTTTGTTGTTGTTTATTTTTGTCTTTCTGAGACAAGTTCTCACTACACTGTTCAGGCTGGTCTTGAGCTCACTTCATCATCGAGCTGATCTCAAACTTGCAATAATCTTCCTGCCTCAGCCTCTCAAGTGCTGGGATTACAGGCATGTGCTACCACACCTGGCTGGTGTGCTTATTAACATTGTGTCCCAGTGTTTATTAACAGATAAGACACACAGGGCTACGTACTGCAGGCATGGGACACTTCAGGAACCTTGATCTTGTCATTCCTCCTACTCTGCCCATCTCTCTGAGTGCCCTCATGAACCTGGTGCTTTGGAAAAGGGCTGCTAGACTTTCTCATGGCCCATAGTGCAGGGTGTTGAGTGGTTCTCATGGCTTCTAACAACATCTATGTCTGCCTGTCCCCTGGGCCCTGAGGCTCAGCTCAGTCATTCATGTCCAGACTAAATTCCGGGTACAGTTTTTGGTGGTGGCACCTCAGATCAGCTTACCCGGCAGCATCTTCTCCAAGTCCTTGGTGTCATTGTACTTGTGTAGCTGGGAGATATGCACCTCCAGTTCATCCACATGGCAGCCTTCAGATACTAACTAGGATATCTCCTTGTCCAGTGCATCCTCCTTCTTCTTCTTTAGTTTCTGAATATCAAAATGCAAGGCTTCCTTGCTGGTCTCATCAGCCTGACCAGACTTGGGAGATGGTCTCAGGGATTGGAAGGCCCCGCAGAAACTCCAGCTCTGTCCTGGTTCAGTCCTCCTGATCCCTGGGGTCTAAGAACCATGACTGGGGGACTGTGTAACATAGGAAGGTCCAGGAGTGGAAACCAAAGAGCGGGACCCCTGGCCTCCAGGTAACCAGAGAACGCTGACAGAAGTCAACCCATACAATTTGGAACCAGAAAGGTCTCTGAAGTAGTTCAGGTGTCCGTCCTGTCTCATGGGTGAAAGCATTCAGTTCTTGTGTGAAGAAGTTGTTTATGGTTACCTAGCAAGTTTATCTTTTAGATCATGTCTTTACATTGTCCAACACTGAGTATAAAGGCTTGAGCTTCTTACAAGCTGTAGAAACTGAAAGTAGTAAGAAATTCTAGGAGCACAGAGGTAGGGCTTAAAGCTTCAAATGATCAATAGAATCTGGCGTGTAAAGCAAAGAAATGTGATAGGGCCAGATACGAGGTAACATTTAAGATTTAAGGGATTCCTAAGGCTGGGAAGGCAATAAGGAATGGTAAGGACTTGCCAAATGGAGCCCTCATGCACCTTATCTGAAGGGGACAGCCACTACACAGTCTTGGCCAATATTTGCCGTATAAGAGAGCAGTTCTAGGGTGTTAGTTTTTCCAACTTCTCAAAAGAAGGCAGAAAACCATATGCTTTAATGAAATTTCTTAATTTTAAATATCAGTACCTACCTTTTAATTAAAAATTTGATCCATATTGTTTGGATCAAGCAAAATGTATCTGTTGGCTAAGTTAGAGTATGACCTGCAGTTAGAAGCTTCCATCTCAGATAGGACGCAGGAAGCTAGCTGCAGGCCTAGCAGCCTGTGGACCACAGAACCCTGTAGGCACAGAGATTTTCATCTTCTAGCCAGCTAGAGATGGAGCCTCAAGAGATGAGTCATGGTCTCCTGGCATCCATGGTAAATCTTTGCTTTTTGATTCTTTTCTTAAACAAGGCAGACTGAGCCATACCTTAGGCCTCTACAATGAATGCCTGTCCCTTTGGCCATGCTTAGCCCAGAGAGAGTTCCAGTCATTTGAATTCTTGGATAGGAACAGACTTCTATCCTCAGCGCTGGACATGGAGCAAGTGTGAAAAATGACTGGCCTCTGGCTTGGCTAGAAGTTTATCTCTGCAACCTTTAGACTTTTAGATCTGATGTTCTATGGAGGAGAATGTGGTACACTACCTTGCATCCCATAACAGGGGCACATTCAATCCTTTTCTCGTGACGCTTACATAAAGGAATGCAATAGAGTTTTCTAAATTATATTTACACATTAAGTAGATTTGCATTAGTTTTTGTCTACCAATCATTCCTCCCAAGCACAAGCAATACCGTTGGCATATGTAAAGTGAATAGTATTGTAGCTGGATTTTGGTTTTGAAAATGTTTAGTGTCTGTCTAGGAGATACGTGTGACACAATCTAAAATGTAGTAAAGCCAATGCAATAATTTCTCCAAGCAGGACAGCAGAAGTGGAAATTCTCTGGTAAAGAAAACAGTGATGTGTATATACATCACTGAAAGATAATTATAGGTCATTGTAGACAATTTTCAGTTTATCCCACTGACTTTTCCTCTGTTATGTAGCAGAATGTCAAACATTTTTTGATGGAAATCAATGTTCTCCTGCTTGCACCAACTAACACTTTAAAAAAAAAAATTCCACTATATGTACTAAGCTCCTCTGACTGGTTCCAGTCCAACTATGTGTGGAACTTAGGTGGACTTGAGGTCATCAAAGCATTGCATAGAATTTAGTGCTGCAGTTACCCACACTAGACTCTTAAAAGCTGAGCTAAGACAACTAGATATAATTTCATGTCAGGGTTTCTTTCTTATACAGAGACTACCAAGTATCAGATTTGGGAGAAAGGTTTTAAAAATATCTAGCTTATAGAATCTTATTATTTTCTTTTTCTTTTTTAAAAAATACAAAATGGTAAAAAAATTTTAGAAATGATACAACATTTCATCAAACAAACTAATAGGATTTCAAAAAATACTGATTGTATTGCATAATGTTGTCTTCACATTAGTTGCTTAGCATACCAGACATGAGCTTGCAACATTGGTAAACAGCAACAACAATTAAGTTACAAGAAATTAAAAAGAATAATTTTTTAAAAAAATTAAGCATTAACTGCTCCTTTCAATAGACCAGCAGAAATCAATAATAGAATTATCCTATCATGCATATATCCATAAATATAACTTTTCCCCCTCTTTCTTTTGTCATTTTCCTCATCCCAGTTTTTCCTTCCATTGAACAGATTGTTTCCCTTCCACAGCATCTACTGTACCTTTCAGGTTTTGTTCACTCTCTCAGGTTGGTTTTGTTTTGTTTTTGTTTTTTGGGGTTTTTTTTTGGCAGAACCGGGAATTGAACTCAGGCCCCTGAGCTTGCCAGGGAAGTGCTTATTCCACTGAGCCATTTCCCCAGCCCTCTCAGGTTGGTAAGTGAAATAAATCAGACCCACGTTGCTTATGGAATCCTTGTGGACACTTATCTAACAGCTGTGGCTGAGAGCCTGCTGAGTTCCCACTTGTGCATACTAGATGCCAGGTAGTCAATAAATTCTAACATTCATCCAACAAAATGCTGTATGTCATCTACTTGGTCATCAACAAAGAGAAAGGGCTATTTGCATATGCATTTGACACAGTGGGTGGCAATTTAGGAGCTGAAGCAAGATGAGAAGATGTATTGAGACAAAAAGTTCAGTGTACTCATGAATGGGGCTAAGTTCAATAGGAACTTCAAATAAAATTGTCTAGAAAGTGTTATAGGTTGAATTGGTGTCTCCCTTCAACTGCCCGAATCCCAAGGGCCTCAGAACATACCCATACTCTGAAATGCGGTACCTGCACATGCGATTGCTAAGATGAGGTCCTACAGGAGCAGGGCTGGCTCCTAATCCAATATGACTGGTGTCCTTACGAACATGAACATGAGCACAATGATTTGCAAGCCAAGGAGAGAATCCTAGCACACATCTGTCCCTCACAAGGAGCCAGTTCTGCTGGCATTTGGGTCTAGGCCTGGCAGCACTCAGAGCTGTAGGACAATGAGTTCCTGTTGGTAAGCCACCCAGCTCGCGGCAGCCTTGGCAAAGAAATATAAGAGAAGAATAAGCAAAGGCAGTTGAGAAAAGCATGAGCCATATTAAAGAACTTTAATATTTTATGTAAATGTCATGGAAAAAAAGATGAGACTGGTAGTTTAAGATAGGAAGACGACGTGATGCACCCTGCACCACAAAGAGTGGCATCTGGAGACCTCCCTGGCAGAACAGGATGGGAGTCCAGCAGCCCTTTGAGTCCTTCTGTGGTGTAGGCAGCCAAGAAAGGCCTGGGAAGAGTCAGTGCAATGGCACTGGGGCGTTTTGCTGGTGAACTTGAGTTTTAGAGGAAAGGTATGAACTGGGCTTGAGGTCTCAATCTGGCCTGAGTGAAGAGGAGAGGTTGTTGGGCACCATTTGGAAATCCTTATCTTGTGAGCTAAAAACTCTAAACATAGAGAAGGTCCATGATCAGTTATAAATTTGGGACAGACCCTCACGGCAAAGTTGGATGTGCCTGTTCCAGTCAGTGGCTTTGGAGTGAAGCAAAGGCTTCTTGGGTGGAACAAAGCACTAGACGGGGGAATATGGCAAGAAAGAGACTACACATGCTTCAGAATGCATCCATTAGGAGATGTTATAAGGAACTGGGATTAGTGGGTTAGGCTCATGTGTATTTTTTATGTACTGCCTAAAGCTACATTTCCCCCCAAAGGACTGTACCAAATTATTGTGCCAAAATTAGTATCATGTAAGTAGATCCTTTCCTATTAGGTTTTAAAGTCTATTTATACTCAGAATTTCAAGCCATCTTCAATTTCCAGGGATAAATTTTTCTTTGTTAATATGAATTAGTCTTCGAACACATGATTAATTTCAATTATTAGAGTGGCTTGCTTTCTTCATAGTTTCTTTAGCTGTGATCACTGTTAGCATCTTCCTCCACATTAGCATGTTTGCTGGAGACCCAGAATCACCCACTGTTGTATGGGGAGACTGCCAGGGAATCCAACTAGCCAGGATAGAGACAGGTTTGTATATTTGTTTCCAGTTTCTGTGTTATTTGGAGATAACATGACAAGAAGCCTGGAGCTGAGCTGACCCTGTATAGACCTGGAATGACATCAGTCGGGAGCAAAGCAGGAAGGGGGTGGAAACTGACGCAGCCAAGGAGAATTCAGAGCCAAGAGGGATCCAGAGATGTCTGTAAACATAGCAAATGCAGTCCCTCACCCACATGGTGGTTCTGTTCAACAGAGCGACACCATGGGCCAACTGAAGCACAAATAGGTAACGGCATGGTTTCACACCCATTTGAAATAGTGTATGTGATGCTTGTGCAGTTATAGCAAAGCCCTCAAAACATGGATAATTTATAAATAATGGAAACTTAGTCATTGGCACTTGAGAGGCTAGAGTACAAGGTCAAACTATTGGCAGATGTAGTGTCTCGTAAGGATCTTCTGGTTGCAGCGTTATGCCTTGCTGAGTTCTCACTGGCAGAAGATATGGGCAGGCCAAAAAAGAAGCTTCACTGGCTCCTTCTAATGTGTGTAGTGCCCTCGTGCTTCAATCACCTTTCAATTCTCCTTCTCTTAATATTATTACACTGGGTCTCAGATTCCAATATGTGAAGTTTATGGGTACACACATTCAAGTCGTAATACCAGCCAAAAGCATTACTTATGTATTAGGTCAGAAGCCCCCAATGGTTTTTCTTAAAGCCCCTTCACAAAATCTAGGGGTTCTCTGGCCCTGAGTGTTGCCCAGGGTTCTGCTTCCTGTGTACTTGGAGGAAAAGGCTGAGGCAGTAGACCAGCCTCACTCCCAGAAGCATTCTGAGAGCCATTGGACTGGTGTGGTGTCCTTCTTTGCTGCCTGACCTTTTGCACTGTACTTCCTCCAAGATGCTGTATGTCTAATCTATTGCCAAATGGAGATGAATGTCATAGGCATCATAAATTTTGCCTAAGGAACTCACTCACCTCTATCACAAGCGCATTTATGTGAGGAGAATGCAATTTGTAGGGTAGGCTTTCATACTTACCATGATGTTTCTATTAGTCTCTACCAAGTGCAGTTATTATAATGTAAATGCTGCATTGTAATTAGCCTTTATGTATGTGTTCATCCAATTAGCAGTATTTTTTGCATGAATATGATGCACGAAGTTCAACTAATCATATGCACATGTACACACAGGGAGTGGGATGATGGATGGCCTCACACATGTGGCAAATAAAACATTTGACAAGCAATCTTCTGTTTTTAATAACAAGAAACATTGTGAGGGAAGAGAAGTGGGAGGGAAATAAATCTATTTTTATAGAGCAGGAGAAGCAATGAAATATATGAGAACACCAAATGAGTGTTCAATGAGATTATCATTATAGGTGATTTCAATTACTTCAAACTAATTGAAAATCTCTAAGGTATTAATGTGCCACAGACTCCCTAAGAAACAGACATACAGAGGAGCCAGAAGCTCCCCAGAGCAAAATTCAGATTTCTCTCTGCAGAGCAAGATGGTGCCTGCAAATTAGAATTAGTCAAGACACCAAGGTTAAATGGGGCTGGAGATTTATCACAAAGATGACAGGAGATTTATTTCAGATCAGTGTTCCTCTTTGCAGCTCGGAAAATGCCTTCCAATGCGTTGTGCTTCTTGGCTGAGTTTAGATTTCATGGAAGCCTTCCAACTGTCTCCCAAAGTACCCAGGAGCATCCTGGATCCACACTTCCATAAATAGGGCCATCTTTTGAGTAATACATCACTGATGTGTCTTGCGTAGATTATTACACTACTATATCATTAGAGCAACAACTTGCTTTGGTGACAAATGGTGCAGTAGAGCCTAGGAGGTGCCATTCCCTTGGTGATGGATTGGCCCTTGCCCTGATGTGTACTCACAACGCTGCCTCGCAAGTTCTTCCTGAAGAGGAAGGGAGAGACTAGAGTGGGTTTTTGTTAAAGAAGCACAGATGAGGCTCTCTACACCCCAGATTCCTTGTAGATAGTCCCAGAATATGATTTATATTCTGACCACCAAATGATAAAAGAACATAAGCCTATAAATTCTGCATTTAGCAAGTTATTAAATATCCAGGGTCATAGGTAATTCTTACTGAATGTTTTAAAGAAGTGACTTCACCAGGAGATGCATGCTTTAGCTACTGGGGCCACAATAGGTTCTCTTTGATTTTGAATATATGGATCACTCTTGGCATCCTACAATCAGTGATGGTGAACCTTTTAAAGCTTGCAGAGGTATAAACAGCCTATGGTAGCATGCACACCACAGGGTCACCACTACAAGGCCTATACCTATTTTTAAAAGGGAGCTGTAAATCCTATTTTCTAAAAATTAACATTTTGTAGAAACAGAATTCTCCTTCCTCCTTCTTCTACCTTCTGCTCCTCTTTTTCCTCTCCCTCCTTTCTTCTCATTTCTTTCTTGTCCCTCATGCCCCCTCCTGCTCTTCCTTCTTCTCCCCCATTTCCTCTGCTTCTTCCTCTTGCTTGTCTTCCTTCTTCTTCTGCTTCTTTTATTTCAAGATATTCTCTCTCTCTCTCTTTTTTTAGTACTGAGGATTGAACTTGGGACCTTTTGCTTGCCAAGTGGGCGCTTATGCCACTAAGCAATATCCGTAGCATATTCCAACATATTCTAAAAAATTTTATCAGTGATAGGTATGGCTGCAATTCCTGCCTTGCTTTGCTGTGATATTAAAGCTCTTGAGACATGGATTTCTGAAGGAAAAATATGTACCAAGACATTATAGGTAAGAACCATAAAAAGGACCAAGTGTTAGGAAAAATTCCCACAACAGCTGACAACAGATATGGGTAGCAGTAAGCAGTTTGTTCACAAGACCAGACCTAGGACATTGTTTTACAATGAAAACTTAGCAAAGCAAGGAATATATTGGTTTCCTTGAGTCTACTGCTAAAATGAGTGGGATTACATAAAGTGGAGAAAGTTTAGGTGGGGGAAGAGAGTCCATGAGGAGAAATAATTGCTGCTGCCAGATCATTGAGGTTATAAATAGATTGGGGAGTCATGAGGGGATTTGGATGAAGAGTTTAAGAGTTCTTTTGTTTTCCTCTAGTACCTTGTTAGCAACTTAACCTATCATATATCTACTTCTCTCCATCCTCTGACCTCTGTAATTAACTTTAGTATATCTCAGAATTTCTGCCAATGGGTTCCAGACAGATACCCTTTTGATCAGTACAGTGGTACTGTGTTCTGGTTTTTGTTGTTATTGTTGTACTGGGGATAAAACTTAGAATCTTGTGCATGCCAGTCAGGCACTTATGTCTCTGAGCTGTTTCCCTGGTCCAGTAAAGTAAGTTCTGTGTTCTGCCTTGGGGTCATGTTCATTTATACACCATCATGATTTTTCCTATCCCAAATTCCTGTGCTTGTCATTTGACAAATCAGACAATAAGTTTTTCCCCTATCTCTGAAGGATCCTTTTAGAAGAAGATTATTGTGCAAGGCAAGGCAAGTGTGGAGGCATCTTTTAACCAGTATTAACTGAACATTACAGGGGTCATTTATTCAGCCAATGTGCTCCAACAGACCAGACTGAAAATCAAATTAGCATCATGTTATCAAACTGAAGTTAAGTTGTTGTATGTCTAAGAAATCAGAGAGAGAGAGAGAGAGAGACAGAGAGAGAGAGAGAGACAGAGACAGAGACAGAGAAAGAGAGATGGGGGAAGGGAAGGGAAGTTAAGGGGAAGGGATGAGAAGAGACAGAGACAAAGAGAAAGAGAAAGAGAAACAGAGACAGAGACAGAGACAGAAACAGAAACAGAGACAAAGAGAATAGCTAAATTTCCCAAACAAGCCAACTTCGATTGGTGTCAGGATGAAGTTATCTCCGTCTAATCCTCATACTTGAATATAACCTGATGCTGCTCACTTAACCAATTTTCTATTGCCCTCTTTCCTACTTTTGGAATGACCAATCATAATCCTTTTTTTTTTTTTTTTTTTTTTTTTGGTCTCTGCTTTCTCCAGTTCTTCTGTTTATAAAACCAACATCTGCTGAGCACTTCATCTATTTTATGAAATCGTGTGTTTCCTGGTTCTAAAGTCAAACTGAAAATCAACTGGATCATTGAATCAAACACTACAATTTTGTCCTGTGACACAAATCTTCAGTGTCAATCTGTATGCTTAATTTATGACTATGTAAATGGACAGATATAATGAAATGTATGATAAAACAGGCTTCTACATTTTGAATAACACTAACTGAAACGATTAAGAATGACAGTAATATCATTTTAGAATTGTTTAAATTCTAGAATGCATAGTCATATTGTCCCATTTTGACAATGTGAGGTTTCCCTTACATCCACTACCCTTCCCTTTGTAGTGAGAGGGTATAGGGGCTATAGAAGGCTTTGCCCGAGGCCACAAGCCCCTTGGCTCTGAACAAAATTTGGACACATTCCTGCCTTTTGGACACAATCCTGCCTTTTTCCACTGCACTATATGCCTGGCACCTCCCCCCAAGGAATCATTTCAGTATTCTGGAATCTCTGAACAGCCTTTTAAAAAGACATCCGTAGGCAAATCAGTAGCACCACTGTGAATGAAGTACAGTTATGTACACAAGTATTTCACTGGAATTATTTGAGTTATCTTAGCTTAAGCTAAAATTCCTAAGTGATGTAACCAGGAACCTCAAAGCCCTTGAAAGACCTCAGGGTTCCTAAAATCACATGGGAGTGAAACACATGATGATTTAAAACCCAGGTTGTATTCAACTGGAAATACATGCGTTTTCACCTGGAAATATTCTTGAAACTTGACAAGCTGACATTTTCTTCTTTTCTGCCCTCCAGGAAGGAGGGTGCCTCTGCAAACTTATGCCGTATTTTGAGACAAATAGTAGGAGAATAGAGAGCTTTTTTGTATCATTTCTTCTCAGTTTTCCAAAGTGGCACATTTTGGGATGGCTTTTCTTGGCACAGGAATGGTTAGTGGTGGTGGCTGGACAGGAAAATCCATACTTCTGGAACATACTTCTTTCTTGGAAATGATTGTGGGATGAAACCTTGGTTCAAACAGCCATTTAGCCAACAATTCAATTAAAGTCTTTCGAACAAAATTGATTTTACTCTTTTATCTCAATATTGCAAATGCAGACTCCAAAGTGACAGGATAATAGTGAATTTTAAAAATGAATGCAGCCACCTCCCAGTCTCTTCCACATAGACTCACTTCCCAGAGGCAAACTCATACCATCTCTGCTTTCTTCTTCTTAGCTCCCCTCATAACGCTGGATGATGCATACATTCCTTGCTGACACATCGACGTACAATGTGAGCTCTTAATTCCACATTCTTCTGTGTCATAACACCAGAAGTGACAACTTGGTTCCACGCTCTCATTACGCTCCCCTTGGTGTAGCACTTTGCACAGCCTCAGGTTCTGTTTCCTCCTCTTGTGCCACGCCATGTGTGTGCTGGCTTTCCTTTTCTTTCCAAGGACACCCTGGCTGCCAGGGGAGCCATTCGGGTGGCTGCACTGTTTCAGTGCACCCGCGCATTCCTCCCCCTTGAAGAAGCATTCCCTTTCTTTCTGGGGTGTTACGCTGCTAACCAAGGTCATTTTCCTTTAGCCAAGAAGAACTGCTTCAGGATTCTTATAGTGAAGTATGGTGTGGTGAAATCTGTTTCTATTTGTCTGGAAATATATTTCCTTTGGTCTCAGTTTTTCTTTAATCTATGAAGTATCTTCATTTGCCTTTTAAAAATTTTGTTTATATAGGTACTCTTAAGCTCAAATCTTTTATTATTATTATTATTATTATTATTATTATTATTATTATTGTTATTACTATTATCTCATTAAGTATTTTTTTTTTGTACCAGGGATCAAATTTGGAATCTTGCACTTGCCAGATAGGAGTTGATACCACTGAGCTATATCCCTAACCCTTATGTACCAATCTTTTTTTCTTTTAATGTATTAGGGTGTCACTAATAGCAGCTCGGACTTGTGAGGATCCCCTGCTTTCAGCCTTCCTGGCACTGGGATCACTGGCAAGTGCCAACACAACCAGACTCTAGCTGGCCCAGCCTGCCTGGGGGTAGGGCTGGCATGGCATGTGGTGCTGGGGATCAAACTACAGTCCCTACACTTGCCTAGGCAGGCACTTTAGTCTAGTGAGCTATCTTGCAGGACACCCTCAGGTACCAGTCTTCAAGGTACACCTTTCTACACCCTTTCACACACGACTAACTTTAATAATAAAATATAGACCATGAGTAGTAACCCCCAAAGCTTCCTTACGCACCACCCTTAGCTTATTTTTCTCTTCCGTAATAGGAAATTAGAGTGGTACCATTCAGTTACCACTCTAGACTGGGTGGTTTTCTTTTGAATTTAATAGAAAAATAATCCCATAACATGTACATTTTTTCTGTCTGGCTTCTTTCCCTCCAGGCAGTATCCAAGAAATCCTCCCATGTTGTTGTCTGAGTCTCAGTTCATTCTTTTTCATTGCTACATGATATTCCATTATGTGGATATACCATAATTTATATATCTGTTTTAGGCCCAGTGAGTAGTTAGATAGTTTCTAGTTTTAGCTATTATGAATATTTATACTCTAAACATTTTTATGATGCATGTCATTTGTTGGACATTTGCTTTCATTTGTACTGTACTGCAATTGTGAAGTGGCAGGGTTTTTGAGTCTTTAACTATAACAGATGATGCCATAGAATTTTAGATGAGGGCCATATTGATTCATTTGCCACCCTGACTGATTCTTCCAGTTGGTCCAAATCCAATGGTGGGTGCAGAGATAGCTGATTATCATTGGATTCTGTTTCTTTAATGGACAATGAGCATGAGCAGCTTTTAAATGCTGTCAGGATATCATCTTTCATGAGGTGTGAATCTTCTTTCTGATTTTTTTTATTGGGTATCTCTTTTCAATGTGTTAGGAGCTTATCATAATTGAAGATAAAAATTCTATACCAAGCATATTTAAAAATACAAAAGTAAAAGGGGTAGGTTTTCTTTAATGGTAAAGACTGAACCTAGGAACTCACAAATGGCACACACTCTACCCCTGAGCCATATCAAGTCTCTCCTTTTTTTTTTTTTTTTCTCAGTACTGATGACCAAATTCAGGGCTTTGTGCATGTTACAGAAGCGCTATACCTCTGAGCACAATGTTCATCCCTCTGGCATATTGTGAATTCATTTTACATATAAGAAATAGATCTTTTAAATATGAATACAATAGCCTAAATTTAGTCCACTCCAAAATCCATATGTTGAAGCCTAGTAAGCCACATGATTATATTAAGATATTTGGGATCAGGAGAAGAGACTTAAGGCCTTGATGAAAGAGGCTTCAGCCAGCGTTGACCCTCTCGACCTTCTGGAAGCCAACATTGGTTGTCTCCTGACACCGGTGCTAACATCTTGACCTTGGACTCCCCACCCTCCAGAACTGGGAAGAAATACACTTCTGGTTTTAGAAATAAATCACAGGACTCAATTGCAAGTATTTTGTTACAGCAACAAAAACTTTGCCATCCAGTTGGCAGAACATCATTTACCCAGATTTTTTTCCTGTGGACTTACCAAGAGATCTTTATCACAGAAGACACCCACGCACAGAGATATGGATCCATTTCTGGATTCCCTCTTCCACTGCATTGCACCATTGGTCTTGCATGGATACTGCTCTTGCAAAGTTTTTAAATATATGTTGTGTTGAAACACTTTGGGTAAAATCAATATTTTTCCTCAATAAGGGCTTGGCTGAATTTACTGGTAAGCCATCCAGTTCAAAGTTTTCTTTGGGTGAAGGTTTTACATCATTAATAAAATTTATTTGTTAGATAAAGGATTGTTTGAAGTTTATTTGCTTTTCTTTTGTCAGTTTTTCTAACACTGCAGAACGTTTTTTTTAAATTTTTTTTTATTTTTTGGCAGAACCATGGATTGAATGCAGGCCCTTGCACTTGACAGGGAAGCGCTTATTCCCTGAAACTTACTTTTGATGAAAATTAGTGTAGAGGGTTGGAGAGTTGGCTCACTGGAGTAAGCACTTCCCTGGCAAGTGCAAAGGCCTGAGTTCAATCCCTGGTTCAGCCAAAACAAAACAATATAGATATATAAATAAATAAATAAATAATTTGGTGTAGAATAGAAGTTGTCAAATTTGTTGATATAAATTTATTTACAACATCCTGTTATTGTCACTCAGTTATCTGCAACATCTATAGTGGTAATTTTTCATTTATGATACTGAAAATTTCCTCTCCCTTTTACCGTGAACAACTCTAGAGATTTATAGATGTTATTAATCTTTCAAGGAGTCATTCTTTGACTTTTAATATTCTCTGTTGTACATTTGATTTCTAGTCTATTGATTCTTTTTCTAATCTTCACGGCCTTTCTTTGGGGCTTAATGTGCTGTGCTTTTTCTAACTTCTTTAGAGCAATGTTTACATAATTGATTTAAAATCATTTCTTTTTTTTTTTGTTTTTGGTCATACCAATTTGTAATTATAAGCTTTCCATCCAATAACCCCAGCTACGCCATTCTACAGATTTCAATATGTTGTACATTCACATTAATTTAGTTTCTTCCTTCCTTCCTTCCTTCCTTCCTTCCTTCCTTCCTTCCTTCCTTCCTTCCTCCCTCCCTCCCTTCCTTCCTTCCTTCCTTCCTTTCTTTCCTTCCTTCTTTCTTTCTATTGGCAGAACTGTGGGTTGAAATCAGGCCCTTGCACTTGCCAGGCAAACACTTATTCTACTGAGCTACCTCCCTGGCCCCAGTTACTTCCTGGGGATCCTAGGGATCTTCCTGGTTATGTTTTAATGACCAACTTTTAGTTTAATTTTATTGTGGTCATATGACACATTTTGTATGTTTTCAGTCCATATGCAGTCCACATTTATTAAAAGTTGCTTTGCTTCGGCAAACATTTCATGTACGCATGGAAAAGACGGACATTTTATACTTGGGTTCTATACAAGGGAATTAGGGTAAGCCTCTCACTTAAGTCGCACAGATCTTGGGCTCTGGTCTTCACCTGCCCTTCTTCCCTGTTATTCTCAGAAAGTTGTTGTCTTGTATAAAACCACCAGCTGTGTGTGTGATCAGAGCCAAGCCACGCTGACTTCACTTAAGAGTCCTACAAAAGCCTCATCTCCAAAGGTCATCACATGGAGGCTCAGCACTTAACATACGAAGGAGGGCTGGGAGCGTATGTACATCTGAGACACAGATATTCTCTATGGGCACGAGCAGGGCTATTTGCTATTTTAGTTGGACTGTACAATAAAACGCATCTTGTTATGTTACTTAAGTTTTTTCTATTCTTATTTATTTCACTCTGCCCTCACTTTGTACTCTTGATCTGTACTGTGGTATTTTTAAATCTGTTATTGTTGCATTTTGGTAGCTCCTCATGTCTTTTATTGTTTATATTGTATAAAAATAAAAGTGGTTTCTCCATTTTGTGCACAGGCATTCATAGTTTTATGGTTTCAGGCCGGGGAGTTAGCTCAGCAGCTTAAGCACCTGCCTGGCAAATGCAAGGTCCTAAGTTCTATTCCAGGTACCAAATCAAACAAATAAACAATCACAAGCATGCCTTTGTCACATTATTATTCTTCTGAAGTAGAGTATAAGCCCTTTCTGCTTCACATTCTTTTGCCTGTCTCTTCATTTCAGCCTTCCTAACTCACAAAGCTGTGCTTGTGCTGGGGTCGTGCTGTGTATCATAAAGCTAGGGATGCATTGTGAGCACATTTAAAAAGCTTTTTCTTCTAACAAGTGAATTAAATTCATTTACTAATATTGCCAAGATGTGCAGTTTTTACTTGTTTTATTATATATGAACATATTTCTATAAATATTACTGTCTGTCTCCACAGGTTGCATTTTAGTTGTTTTCTTTTGGTAATTGCTGGCATGACCTTTTGTCTGAATGCTTTCTTTAATGTACTTCTGATTCCCCTTTTTTGTTTACTATCTGATTCTTCTTTTAGTATCCTTGACTCCACTTAGCATCTGTATTATTAAAAATGATTCTGGTTTCTCTTTCCTCTTTCCCGTACCCTTATTTTTAGCTGTATTATTTCTGCTGAATCATGAGATAGACTATCTGGATGTGACTTTTCTCCCGTAGCTTTGTTCTTACATCTATGGTTAAGTGCTCACAACAGCTTTCTTGTTGTTAGTTCTGCAGCCCTTCCTCGGTACAGTAATGTTCGTTTTCTGCTAGTTCCCAAGAAGGACTACAGGGCACAGAATTCTCAGAGTTCTTTCACGTATTCCTGTTTTCCTGTGAGTCAACCTTAAAATAATCAGGCCTTGGACTCTGTTCTTTCCTTGGTGCTGCTTAATTTTGTTTTGCTCTGATTTGCACATTGCTCTTTGGAGGCCTGATACCAGCTGGATTCTTTTACCTTTATAAGTCATCTAAACTTTTTATGAGGACAGTCTTCATCTTTGTTTCACTTAAACATATCTGAGAATTTATTATCCTGAGTGTTCCCAAGTATTCAGAGAGTTCTTTCACTGTTTAGAATAAGTATTTCTTTTCTTTCCAGAAATTTTAACTGGACTATAGCGTTAGTACTTTTAGGTGTGCATAAGGATCACATTCATGATAGGGAAGTAGTACCTGTGTGGAGCATATCTTGACTCTGCCTTTTAGAGCCCTAGTCCTGTCTGTTCTCTTTAAGCCCTCTACCCCGCCCTCTTCATTAAACTTTGTTTTCATTCTATCCTTCTTTTCTCATTTTTCTTTCCCTTCTTTCCTTTTCCATTCCTTCTCCCTAGTTCTCTTTCCTTATTTGAATGGTTTTCTTCCTGTTTCACACTATCTATGGTATATTTTGGTTCTGCTTTGCACTTTCAGTGTCTCATGCCAGAGAGATAATGCAATATGTACACAAGTGCGTGCAACTTGTGACACATGATTATGGTCTTAAAGTCCACTCATTTAGCTATACATGCCTCAATTTTATGCTTTTTTATGGCTAAGTAATACTCTATTATTAAAAAATCAAATATTTTATTTATTTTTGTATTTGGTACAGGGTCTGCAGGGTCTACAACACAGATAGGACTTGTTTTCAGTTTTCCAAGCATTGGGATTACAGGCTTGCACCACCATGCCCAATCTCAGTCACCATCTCAACACACCCTGGCGGCGGGACCAGCACAGCAGACCCAGGGTCGAGCCTCCAACCTCTGCATCTACTTCAGCAGGTGCTTTAATCCTCTGAGCTATCTGGCTGGCCTTATTTATTTTAAAGGAAAATAAATAAAAACAATGGTGTAAAATTTCAAAACAATATTGTAGGAGAGTAATAATGGTTAGCACATTGCCTATTGTTATATTCCAGGTAGTTGTTCATAGTACAAGACATAGGCATAAAAAACTGACCAAGCAACATAAGCATATACCTTTCTTTTCAATGAGCTAGTGGCAATTATTACTATAACTATTGTGTGTGTATATATACACGCAAGTTCTTTTTCCTTTTGAGAATTATCTTCCAATTTCACCATATCTATTATACATTTTGGGTCTTATTTGCACTTTCAGGTTCTTTGTATCCATGCATCAGTTGATGGGTACTTGGTTTGCTACCAAGACTTGTGATATGATGTTTTCAGTTCTTCCAGGAAGATACCCAGAAGGAGAACAACTGTGTCAAGTGGGGCCTGTAATCCAGTTTTTCTGAGGGATCTCCACACTGATTTCTACAGTGGCTGCCCTCCCACCAACAGTGGAGCAGGGCTCTTGCCCCCGACAGCCTTGCCAACAGTTGTTATTTGTTGTTTTCTTGATATTGTCCATTGTTTCTAGAGTGATATGAAATCTCAGTATTGTTTTCACTTGCATTTTTTTGAATGGCCAGTGTTGGCAAACATTTTTTCATATCCTGGGGCCAGGAAGATAGCTCAGTCGAATAAGCGCTGGCCTGGTGAGTGCAAGGGCCTGAGTTCAATCCCTGCTTCCACCAAAAAAAAAAAAAAAAAAAAACAAAAAACAAAAAACCCAAACCATGTATTTATTTTCCATTTGTTCTTCTTCCTCTGAAAATGCATATTCATCTCAGATGCCAGATTTGAACTGGGTCTTTGAATTTGGACGGTTTGTTTTTTTCAGTTCTTCATATGTTCTAGATATTTGCTGTCTGAGGAACAGCTGGCATAAAATTTTCCCACTCTATGGGCTATCTTTTCACTTTGTTGGTGATTTCTTTTGCTGTGCAAAAGCTTTTCAGTAAGATGAGATCCCAGTTGTTGAATCTTTATGCTATTTCCTGTGCAGTCAGGGTTTGTTGATAAAATCTTTGCCTACATTTAAATCATCCAGAGTTCTACCTATTCTATCTTCCAGAAGATTTGTGCTTCTATTTTAATATTTAAATCTTTTTAAAAACTATTTATTTGTTTGTTTGGTACAGGGTCTCACTAAGCAACTCAGACTCACAGTGATCCTCCTTTCTCAACCTCCCCAGTGCTGGGATTGCAGGCCTGCACAACCATGCCAGTTTCAGTGGTCCACTATGAGTGGAGCCAGCATGACATCCAGTACTGGGGATTGAACCCATGTCCTTGAGCTTGCCAGGCAGCCACTTAGTCTACCATGCTGCCGTCCATGCCAATATTTAAGTCTTTAATCCATTTCAATTTTAAGTTGGTAGACTTGGGATTAATTTTAGTCTTTGGCCTGTCAAAAGCCATTTTTTCAACTCCATTTAGTAAAGAGGTTACCCTTCTTCCAGTGAACGTACTTGGCTCCATTGTCAAAGATCAGGTAGCTGAGTGCATGCAGAGTTGTTTCTGCATCTTCTAATCTGTTCTATTGATCCTCAGGTCTGGTTTTTCCCAGTACCTTGCAGTGTGTGTGTGTGTGTGTGTGTGTGTGTGTGTGTGTGTGTACATGTGCATGTGTGTTGACTGTAGTTCTATAGTATAATTCAAATAAGGAATTGTGATGTTTTCTGTCTTGCTTTTGTTGCCCAGAATTGCTTTCACTATTCTAGATCTCTTTGGGTTCCAAATTAATTTTATGCGTGTTCTCTCCAGTTCTGTGAGGTATGCTAATATTTTAATTGGTATTGCATTAAATCTATATAACAATTTTGGGAGTATAGTCATTTTCCCATGTTGGTTCAAGACTAAGGGTTATCTTTCCATTTTCCGATATTCTATTTCATGACTTTTTTTTCTGAGTACTAAAGTTTTCCATGTAGAGATCTTTTATTTCTTTTATTAGATTAAGTACTTATATATTTAGTGCTATTGTGAAAGAGTCCATTTCCCTAATTTATCTCTCAGTGAGTTTGTTATCCATGTATAGAAGTGCTTTTGATTTTTGAGTATTGACTTTGTATCCAGCTATGCTACTGAATCTGTTTATTAAAGCTAAAAGCTAAAGTCTTAGGATCTTCTATGCAGAGTGTCAAGCCATCTGCACATAATGATAATTTAACTTCTGCCTTTCTTATTTTTAATTCTTTTATTTTTATGTTAATTGATCTGGCCAGAGTCTTCAGAACTATATCAAATAAGTGTGCTGATAATAGATACTCTTGTCTTAGTTCCCAGTTTTAGAGTGAAAGCTTTTAGCCTGAGACCATTTAGCATGATGTTTTCCATTGGTTTCTCGTAGGTGACTTTTATCAGATTGAGATGAAGACCACCTATTCTGGATTTCTTCAAGGTTTTTATCTTGAATAGGAATTAGACTTTGTCAGATGCCTTTTCTGCATCTATTGAGTTCATCATATGTTTTCCCCCCTTGGCTCTGTTAATATGATATATTACATTTACTGATTTGCACATGCACAGTATTATCTTTTTTATGACTTTATGGATTCTTTTAGCCAGCATTTTACTGAAGATTTTTGTGTCTATGTTCATCAGGGAGATTGGCTTATAGTTTTCTTTTTTGGTTGGATTCTGTGGTTGGCTTCCAAGAATAAGTCTGGGAGTAGTGCTTTCCTTTCAATTTTATTAAAAAGTTTGAGGAGTATGGCATTAGATTCTCTCTAAATTTATTGTAGAACACAGCTGTGTATCCATCAGGACTTGGGCCATTTTTTGTTGTTAGGTTTTACTTAAACTTTCAAAGTTGGGAGCTTCACTCAGATCCTTAATCCTGAGCTACATCTCCAGAACTTTAAAAAAAATTTTTATCTTATTCATATTTAACTTTTTTTATTGAAGAACAAATAGTAATGAGACAGTTTCAAGACAAATTAACAGAATAGATTTGATAAATTAATACATTGCAAACTGTTTTTGTAATGTTTTGGTATCGTACAAGGTGCATATATGATATTATACATACAGACATTATTATAGCACATGTCCCTAATCAGTGAATTAAGGTAATGTAGCTGTTTACGTATCTTATTTTTTATACCTGAATTATATCAAAGATTCAATAATTAATACTTTCTACATTATCTCCCCAGTGTCTGTCCATAGTACTAGAAGCCGACATAATATCTTGTCCAACCACTATTAGTGCAAATCTTCCTTCTCATAGAATTATGCAGAAGCACGGCATATTTATCCTAACTGTACTGTTTATACAAACATAAAATGGTTCTTCCTCTGTATCCTCCCCTTTTGTTTAGTCCTGTCAAAGATGGGTGTTCTATTGTTATTCAATTATTATAGGTGCTTGAATTCAGGGAAACATTCCAACACAGTTCAGCAGTCCACAATAATAGTGGGTGATCCGTAGAAGTTGTTAACTAGAACCATTTACAGCTCAACTTATTATTATGGCCTTATTTTATATACCTGGTTTTTATACTTTTCTGCTCAATGGTTAAGACCGAGATAAAGCAAGACCCATATAACAAAAGATGTAGCTTTTGTATCTGATGAGGTCAGTCAAGTCCCCTCAGGGTTCATCGTGTAACCTTGTACCTCACTCTGTAGATCCTTTGTCAGTGTCAGCCATGTGGATAAGCCACAGCCACCACCTGACCACAACTAGATAATTTCAAAACAAGTTAGTAGTACAATTACAATAATTAATACACTGCATATTGCTGTTTTTGTAATAGTTATTCCTAGTATGAAATGCAGACATGATATCTTGTCTAAACACCATTAGGCTGAACTGTAAAAGGCTCAAGTCAACAACTTCTGACACTGCTAGTCTTGCGGATAACCAAGTACTATTATAGACTACTGGACTATATTAGATTACTCTGCTAAATTCATGTACCTACAATATATGAATGGCAGTGGAATATACATCTCTGATAAAAGTAAACAAAAAAGAGGATATAAATGGACCTTTTTGAAGTGGAAAAAATATATATCTGCATATACAAAATAGCATATATACTCAGCTATGTTAAATCTCTTTAAAGGAGGTCGTTTAAATAGCTCGGGGCTGTTTTCTCTTGTCAGCAGTGTCTACAAGTCTGGATTATAATTGTAATATTAGTTGTCTTTCATTATTTGATTTCCAACTGCAGGGGTTCTAATTATGTACATGTTGTAGTGTCTTTGCCGATCTAACATTTCAAAAACTTTTCTGAAAGGTCTGCTTTTTCTTCCTTTCTTCTTTAAATATCTTTTTTTTATCTGGGCTTTTTATTCTTTTTTCAGAATATATTCAGTACACAGTCTTGCTATGTAGCTCAGACTTGTAGTGATCCTCCTGTCTCAGCCTACTGTGGTTACAGGCATGCACCATCACATTTCTTTTAAGGGTCCAACATGGGGAGGGGTGGAACAGCATGCAGTACTGAGGATCAAACCCTGGGTCCTAGTGCTTGCAAGGCAGGCACTTAGACTGCAGAGCTAGCTCCCCAGCCTGATTTTTGCAGAATATTTTTCTTGAGAGAAAGAAATCTTCTGCCCGAGATTGGAACAGGAGACCTGAGTGGGTTGCCCTATCTTTGGGTTTTGTAATTTTTTTTTCTATTCTTGTATACCTCTTGTTAAATTTTCATTCAAACATATGCTTTTTTGACACTTTGAGACATAGTTATTTCTGATATAATGTTTGTCTTTTTGTTTTTTTTCAGTATTAAACCACCTGTTGTTTTACATTTACCTCTAAATTTTTTTTAAAAAATCTATTCCTTGTTGATTTTTTTTTTCCCCCTGGGGGCAGAACCAGGGATTGAACTCAGGCCCTTGCACTTGCCAGAGAAGTGCTTATTCCACTGAGCCATCTCCCCGGCTCCCCTTGTTGATTTTTGATATTGCTAAGTGCTTGCTGCATGATATGTAATTCAGTTTGGAATTTTTATTGTTATTTGGGGTTAGCATATGAGAGGATTTTAGTAAGTCTGAATACTTGGTTCTTGAAGTTGTGACTTTCTTTTTAGAAGAGCCTTCTGATGGATAACCCTCACGCTCCCATTCTTCAGGCACGCAGTTCTCAGATTAGAATGATTTGCAAGAGCATGCTCCTCCCGTGTGCAGTGCAGTTCTGTAATGTGCGGCTTCTCTGAGAAAGCGGAGAATGTGCATAACTTTATTTCTATTTATTTTACCTTGAAAAGCCCTGAATTTCCTCCTTTGCTCCTTTATTTTTTCATCATCCAGTCTCCAAAGTCTTTTTCTTCTCCTTCTCCTTCTCTTCCTTCTCTTTGTCCTCCTCCTTCTTCTCCTTCTCCTCCTCTTTCCTTCTCCTCCTCCTCCTCTTCCTTCTCTTCCTCCTCCTCTTTCCTTCTCCTCCTCCTCTTCTTCCTTCTCTTCCTCCTCCTCTTCCTCCTCCTCCTCCTCCTGCTTTCACTGCCCTTCCCAATTGTGCGCAATTTTAAGTTTGTTCCCTGTAGCCAGTGCTCTGGTCTAAACAAATTATTTTTCAGTATTTTTTTCATTTTCTGTTCTTGAGGACAATTGATCCAGTCCCTTTTTTCATTATGTAATACTTTTCCAGAGCCTCTGCAGGTTATCCTATGAAAGGTAAATGGTAGAAATTTATAAAATAATGTTGTAGGTTTTAACTTATCCTTCATGTCAATTAGAAATATTAAACATTCCCCTTTTTCAGGACTCAGAAGATTTATGTAGGTTTATTTGTTCTTGTTTGGTAAACCTTCTAGCCAGTGTGTGGGAAGATTCAGGTTTAGGTAGTGCCTGTTACCTTGACTACCAAGGAAACCCTTCAATGTAGTTTTCATTAGAATGTGTTCCTTCTTTAATTTTGGTCTGTCCATTAAGAGCACTGTAGAAGAAAGAGAAAGCCACATGTATAGAGTAAGTGTAGCTACATTCCTTCAAAACCTCATTTGTGAAAAGCAGTGAATATACTTCACAAGACAAAAATTCTTCAATAAACTTTTGTTAATAAAAAGTATTTAACATAGGGCTGGGGAGATAGCTCAGAGGAATAAGGGCCTGAGTTCAATTCCTAGTTCTGTCCCCCCTCCAAAAAAATTAAAAAGTATTTAACATAATAAAATAATAGCAGTTAATGTAGTAAGTACATACTTAGGTTAACTTTCTGTGTTATGTGACACTTGAAATTCTGGATTATTTGTGAAATCTTCTGATATAGTTTGATTAGATCTAAGTACAAGGTTCAAAAACAGTATTTACCATTCCTCCTAGAGATGAGAATAGCAGGAAAAGCAAAAAGGATGGAAAGAAACAAGCTACAATCTTCAAGACATAACTTTTGTTGAGATTTTCTTCAGTGTTACATGCTGACAAATAATTGCTTAACAGTGGTTAGAACTTTGCTTATACAATATAATTATGTTTTATAATGAGTATTCTCATTATATGAATTGTAAAGACAGCTGTGATGCGTGCTGAAAAAATGCTGAGGTTTTTTACATATACAAATTATGAATTCAACAAATGCACAATAAGTATGAAGCATATTATTTATGTAGTCAAGTAATTATTTTCCTATTTTCTTCTAATATCCTATTGTTATAAATTTTATACCCTATTAATATTCTTTGACTCCTTCCAACAGCATAATATTAATATTGAACACACATACACACTTACACACACATACACACTTACACGCACATAGACATCCACACACAAATAGGCACCATATGAGAGCAGGTTCTGACATTAGTAAAGAGTTGTAATAAAATTTAAATACAATGGGCATATTTATAGCTGTATAGTAGGTTATTTTCTAATTGTATCCTAAGATATGAATTAAGAAAATTTAATACAGAGGAATTTATACATGTAAAATATGAGTGAATTTGGTGTGATTTTGAGGGGCTGACTCTTCAGGCTTGGCAAGAATTCAGATTAAAATGATTTTGTACAACATCTGGCTGCCTGCAGGTTTCTGAAGTATTTTTCCTAGTTACAGAGTAGTTTTGATCAAATACATCTTCCTTATGGACCTTTGTAATTTCTCATATGAGGCATAATTAAAATTAGTTACATGCCATCTGAGGAAGAAGGCTAAACTTACCGACGGAAAGACACTATCAGGGTTGGACATCTGTTCCTAAGCAAGGATAAGCAAGTGCTGAGTACAGCATCAGTTCCCTCCATACTATATCATGTCTTGCTCTGACAGGAAGATGTATCAGCAAAAGAAGTAAAAAGGGAATATTTAATTGTGAGTTCTTTCCATGGTATGTTGAAATTTAAAAATGCATTTATGCAACAGTCAAACAAGCCACTGAAACCTGTCACTTAATGCACAACAGAGAGTGCCACTTTTCCATCACCAACTCTAGGTGGGACCTAAAGTTAAGTTGGCTTCTTAATATTACCTGGCCAAGACACAGATGTGGAAACCAAAGCACCAAAAACCTGAAAGCAGAAGGAGTACATTTAGAGAAGGAGACCAGGGTTAAGGAAGAGAGCGAGCAGAGCAAGACAGAGTAGTACAGAGGATACGTATGATTAAAGCTTGCTATATGATTTACGGAAATGCCAAGATGAAATAAATTTGTTTATAACATTAACATGAGCTGCCATTTACAGTTCCAAATATAAAACAATAAAAATAAAAAGATCACTGGGCCAGGAGAGGTTCAAATTATAGGATGACAGGAGATCACCAAATCACAAAAACAAATAGTAAAAGAAACAGAAAGGAACCAAAGCATACTAAGCAATGGAAATGTAATTAACAATGGCACAAGTTGGTTTGTATTTATCAATAATAACTATGTCCAGAAAGAATGGCTATCGTAAAGAAATCAACCAACAACAAATGTTAGAGAGGATGTGGGGAAAAGGGAACACTTCCCCACTGCTGCTGGGAATGTAGGCTGGTTCAACCATTGTGGAGATCAGTGTGAAGACTCCTCAAAACTGTAGGACTGGAAATCCCATTCAAGCCAGCTATTCCCCCTACTGGAAATTTTCCCAGAGGAATTGAAAACATTATATCACAGTGATATATATGTACCTATGTTTATAGTAGTACAATTTGTGTTAGCAAAATCTTGGAAACAGCCAAGATGTCCATCACATGAGGAATGGATGAAAAAGATGTGGTATTTCTATATAGTGGAATATTACTTGGCTATAAAGAATGATAAACTTGAAGCATTTATATTGAAGTGGATACCACTTGAACATATACTTGTAAGTAAAATAAACCAGACACACATGTGCAAATACAGTATAATCTCCCTAGTATAAGAAATCAAAAGAAGAAAGACAAATAGAAGTGTATAACAACTAAAAAGAATTTAGTCAGATACGGTAAACTGAACGTCATATGTTGCAGGGTACTAATCAGCTTTTCTTCTGGATGGTTAACAACCTAAGTTCACAGATAAAAAATTGGAGAAATAGAAGGGCTGCAAGACCAGCCAACATTTTGGCCCTAGCCTTTCAAGGTCAGTGAAGACTCAGGACATAGGAGAACCTGTACTGTAACATCATGGAACTCAGCTGTGCCCCAAATTTTCTGAACAAGGAGATTATGGAGCCACAGAGGAATGCGATTGATGATCTATAGTGTGCCTAAGGAGAGTCACATGGAGAGAAAACTTTTTCTCAGGCTTCCACAGACAGCAAATTGGTCAAGCATTGGCCATGATTCATCCACATGGGTGACACCAACAAAGGATCTAAAGAGTGAGGTACAGGGGTACAATATAAACCCTGAGGGGACTTGACTGACCTCATCAGATACAAAAGCTATACTTTTTGTTACATAGGTCTTGCTTTATCTCAGTCTTAACCATCCAGCAGAAAAGTATAAAAATGAGGTAGAGTAAATAAAGCCATAATAATAAGCTGAGCTGTAAATGGCTCTAGTCAAGAACTTCTTCAGATAATCCACTATTATTGTGAACTATTGGACTGTGTTTGATTATTTCACTGAGTTCAGGCACCTGTAATAATTGAATAACAATGGAATGCCCATCTTTGACAGGACTAAACAAAAAAGGGGATACAAAGGAAGAACCATTTTGTAATTGTATAAACAGTACAGTTAGGATAAATATGTAGTACTTCTGTATAATTCTATGAGAAGTAAGATTTAAACTAATAGTGTTTCGACAGGATATTATGTCAGCTTCTTGTACTATGGACAACCACTAGGGAAATAACAAGGCAGAAAGTATTAATTATTGAAACTGTGCTACAATTCAGCTTTAAAAAATAAGATAAGTATACAGCTACATTCTCTTAATTCATTGGTTAGAGACATCTTCTCTAATGGCGTCTGTAAGTAGAATATCAAGAATGCACCTTGTATTACAAAAAAACACTACAAAAACAATATGCAGTGTATTAATTATTGAATCTGCCCTGCTAATTTGATTTAAAACTGTCTCATTGCTATTTGTTCTTCAATAAAATAAAAATAACTATGAATACCAATGAAATAAATTCATCAGTCAAGAGACATAGACTAGCTGAATGGATTAAAAAACAAGAGCTATCTCTATGATACCTCCAGGAAACCCACTTCACAGCAGTGAAGATATGTATAGATAAAAGTGAAGTGTTGGGAAATGGCATGCCATTTCAAATGGAAGCCCAAAATGAGCAAGAATAGCTATACTCAGATAAAGCAGATTTTTAGAAAGCTATAAAAGCAGAGGAAGTTAATACATATTTTTAAGGGATCAGCAATAAGATATAATAATTATAAGCATATATGTACCCAATATCAGATCACCCAAGTATATAAAGCAAATATAATTAAATCTGGAGAGAAAGGTAGATACAAATACAGTAATAGGTGCAGATTTCTTCACTCTTCTTCTCTCAGTCACCCAGCCAGAAGCCAAACAAGGAACATTTGATCTGGACCATATTATAAAGCAAAAAGATTTACCAGCACATTTTATCCAATAGCAGTAGAACACACATTCCTGTCATCAGGATGTGAAACATTCACCAACGTAGATTAAATACTAAGCCACAGATTGGGTTTCTATGCATTCTAAAAAACTGATATTATATCATGTACCTCCCAAGACTACAACAAATTAAAACTACAAAGCAAGCCTGGTGTGGCAACACACACCTGTAATGTCAGGACACTTTGGAGTGGGACGATCGAAATTGGAGCCCATCCATAGCATCTTTGCAAGATCCTGTTTTAAAATTTAAATAAAAAAATTGCAAACAGCTGGAGATGTAGCTCATTGCAAAGACCCTAGGTTCAGTCTGCAGTGAGAGAAAAAGAAAAAAGAGCAGGAAGGGGTGGGGAGAGTAGCTTGACAGTCTAAGCACCTGCCTGGTAAGCATGAAGTTCCGAGTTCGAGCCCAGGTACACTGCAGGTCCCAGATCCCCAGGCATGAGTGCACAATGGTGGCCCCTAAACCAGGGGGTGACACACACCTGTAATCCCAGCACTGGGGAAGCTGAGTCAGGAGGATCACTACAAGGCTGAGCTGCTAGCGAGACCATGTACGAAATAAATAAATAAATAAATAAATATTTTTTTAAAAAAATAATTTTTAAAAAAATGGGAGGAGAAAGAGGAGTGAGAAAGAAGGGAGGAAGTTGGAGGAGGAAGGAGAGAATGGAAATGGGAAAGGTATACAGTGCAAAATATATGGGAGCTGAACAATGTCCTTCTACATGACCAGCTGGTAATGGAAGAAATGAAAAGAGAGCCCAAACACTTAACTATAAACTAATAAAAACACCAGCGCAGCATGCCAAAATTAGCAGGGATGCAGTGAAAACAGTACCGAGGGTGAAGTTTACAAAATAAGTACAATCCTCAAAAAACAGAAAGAGCCCAAATAATGCCAGCAATGCATTTCAGAGGTTTAGAGATGCAAGAGAAAACCAAATTCAAATTCTATACAAAGAAACAAATACCAAAAACCAGAGCAGAAATAAGCAAGTGAAAACTCTCTAGAGTGAAAAATACAGGAGTGTCGGGGACAAACGAAGCAGTAGAAATGCAGGGTGGAAGCATCACTGCTTGGGAGAGCAAAGTAGCTGCTGCTTAATGCAGTCTCTATTATATGTCAAAATGACTAGAAAATAAATTATGAAATTTCCAACATTAAATAATTAATGGGTAAGAGAAGGAAATGTTCATCAATTTGATTTGACTATAACACACGTATAATGCACTGAGTTACTATAATGTACCTCATAAAGATGTACAAATAGTATGTCTCAATTAAAAACCCTCCTTTGGCTTCACTGCTGAAAGATTGATATAGCGTTCTCAATTAAGAGTGCCTATTGGAAGCTAGAACTAAAGCCTTCCTCGCAGCCAAGATCTCTTTATTGACTAAGATTCTAAGTTTTTGTACTTCATACAGAGGTTTGAGAAGTGAGCAAAAAAGGAAAACACAGAGTGTAGGAATGGAAATGGGTATTGATCTCCCAGCCATGGGCAGACGTGTAATCTTTACACAAACCCAGTGTGGCAGGTTGGAGTTTTCCCCCATCTTGACATGAAGCTGACACCCAGGTGGTCGATCAAAAAAGTCAAAGTCCTTGAAATTTTGGGCTCTGGGATGATGCCTATCCACTTTTCAGTCAACGGAGGGACAGTGATTTCTGACAAGGTAGAAATTATTGAGTAAATTTCCCTCCAAACCACTTTCGGGATCAGACTTCATCTGTGCTCATAAGTCTTGATTGGATCAATATGACGCCTGCGCTCATGCTTTTTGGCACCTTCATCTAAATCATTTTTTTTTCTGCTATAGAAAATCCATAGTTATAATATGAGTAAAGTATATTTTCCCAAGTCAAAATAGTGCACACAGAAAGTCATATTATTTTTTGTCATGCATGATAGACGCTATTTTCACTCAAAGAAGAACCTTATGAGTTTCAAATCCTTAGCCAGAGTTCTTCAAGCAAGGTCAGTGCCTGCAAGTCTCTTCTGAAACCCAGTATATGTGTGCTTGTTCAAACACGTGCACACACACGTGCTGATATGCAAGCACTCGTTTACACATGCACACATGCAGCAAAACAGACAAAGGAGTATTAAAAGACTGAAGGATAGCATCAGTGGTCCTGATTTATACCATAATTTGAGCCCTAACATTAGTTATTTCAGACATAATACTCAAAAAGGGAAAGTTATTGCTTATTCCTTGTATGCTTTTCTAGGAACTATGCCCTGGAACTGAAGACTCAACTTCTAGATTCATAGCTTACTGATAGGAATATATTTCAGACAGATATTTATTAGAATCCATTTTATGTATTTTTCAGAGATAGCAATTTTCTATTTGGAAATTCAAGCCAAATATGTTAGGTAACTCACATCACTAGTTGCATTAGATGGGAGGTATAATTAGTATTTTTTAAATGAGTCTCTCCAGCATGTTTAGAATAACATTTTGATTAAAGTTTGTAATTATAAAATCTTGGTTGTTTCTTCTGGGCTTCCTGAGGATAATTTGGGTGCAGAGAAGCAGCTTCCTTCCGTATGCAGCATGCCCATCTCACGAAAGATATATATGCCTTTTGATTTGATACGCATTAAAAGTTTACTTTTCTGGAAAAGTATAGTTTTCAATTTACACATAGGTCATAAAGTAGCCTCTCTGGTACTTTCAGCAGTCATTCAGGTTACAACTGAATTCCTCAAATGTCGGAATTGTGGCTAAAATCCTTCTAATCAAGAAAATTCATTTCCTGAGGTTTGGACTTGATATTCTGATATGCATAGTGAGCTAAAAGGAGTTAGGAAAAAGAAAGTGGTTAGAAATGCATCTTTCTACTTAAGAAAATAGGAAGATTTAGATGCTTCATGATGGACATTTATACAACTTCAAGACTTTGTATGTGCGCACTCAAATCTGATGAAATATAATAATGTGTTATTTTACCTTTCCTCTGAAATGTAGGATGTAGGTGTGTGCTTTGCTTCAGCCCCAGTTATACATTATTGTAATGCTTCTGGAATATATCTGACTTTAAATTTTTATATTAGATATACTCAGCTTATATATATGCCTTTTAAGTTAAGAATTTCAAACTTTCACTTTTCTGGGATCGTTTTTCATCTTTCTTGAATTTATCATACAACTGAATGTAGAAACTGGACTCCAGGCATAAATCTCATCGCAAGACTCAAAGACCTGCCTTTGAGTTTCATGAGCACATTTTAAGTCTCCAACTTTTATTTCCTAATACTTTATGCCTAATATGCATTGTTATTTCAGTAAGTTGATTTCCACATACTGAAGGTTGAATATTCCAGGTCAGTGTTTCCTAAGTGGCTTGGGTTACTTACCCTAAAACAAACGTTTGAAGAACATCTTACCCTCTGTCTCAGTTACTCTTCTCTTGTTGCTGAGACAAATAATCAACACCAAAAATGAAGGAAGGGTTTATTTATCTCATAGTTACTGGAGGTTTCAGTCCATACCTGGCTGGCTCCAAGGCAGAGGGGCACAGGGCAGAGAGCATCCAGTTCATGGCAGCAGAACAACAACACTGGCAACAGAGAGTCTGTCTCTCTGTCTCTCATTCAGGCTTTCTGTGCAGGCTGGGTGAAGTACTCAAACCCGTAATCCCAGCAGTACTAGGACCCATAACCCCAGCTTTGGGTCACCCATAATCCCAGTGGATCATAATTTAATCATGAACTGGAGAAGTCCCCGCACCATGACTGCATGAGGGTTTGAGGGGACAACTAGACACAAACCATAACATTCCACCCCCAGACCCCCAAATTCTCACACACATCCCTTTATGTAAAATTTGCCTAACACTGTATTAGTTCATCTCTAAGCGCTGCCAAAGTCCCAATAGTTTCAGCGTTACTGAAAAGTCCATGTCCCAAGTCCTCCTCCAAGTTCCAAGGCAAACTCTTAGCTGTGAGCCCCTGTATAAAAGAAAGGTTAAACACATCCAACCCTGAAAGGCACAAGATAAAGTCAGAACATCTGCAGCCATCTGCACTGAGTTGTGAGCTCCAAAGGCCTTACATGGCTCCAACCCTGTGTCACTCTAGGTGATCGCTCCCACGGCTTCTCTCTTAGGCCAGCTTTGCTCCCTTTGCAGTTTCTCTTAGGTGATACACTTTTCTGGCTTTTCCAACCCTCTGGGCTTTCCACTGAATAGGCTTCTCACCTCTGCTTCACACACTGCCCTCCCAGGGGCACACTGCCTGACCTCCCAGGCCTTCTTCTGAATCAGAGTGGAAGCTGTCTTAACCTCACACCTCCTGCATTTTGAAGGTGCCTAACACCAATGCCATGTGAATGATGTCAAGTCTGCTAACAGTAGATCAGTAACCAGGTTTCCTTCTTTTTTGGCTGTAGGGGTCAAGGGCCTGAATAGTTGAGCACTCTGACCCTGATTTCCAAGGAACAAATTCTCCATGCCAGCATCATTTTGGAACCTACTGTGCCACTGCCACCATTCTGGAAAATGGGGCTTAGTGGCTTTTTCCTCAAGGCAAAGTCCCTGACTTTTGCAGATCTGAGGCTGCAAAGAGTGGAGACCTGCCTCCTCCTGTGATGCCCTCAGACCATCCTTTCCATTCTCTTGTTCCTTCAGGGAAATGGAGACCCTCCCAGCTACATCTTTGTAGTCCACAGCTTTTCTGCTGCTTCCTTTCTGGCCAAGCTCACATTTTAAAACATCCTTCTTGACACTTTGATTTTCAACATAAACATGGCTTAAAGCCCCCAATAACAACCATGCCACTGCCCCAATATTTAGCTGCTTTGAAATATCTTTTGAAAGATTAATCAATCTGCCATGCTTAATCTCAGTCTCAGGCAAAGTCTCTGGGCATGAGCAAAATTTGGGGGAAGCCTTCCAGTCTTCTGAGCTCTGACCATAATCTCCCCTATAGAGCAGCCAAAGCTGTTCCAGCTCTTCCCAGGTAGATGACCTCTCCAAACCTTTCCTATCTCTTCCCACAAGCCATTCCCAAAAGATTGTAATCCACATGGTCAGGTTTAGCCACAGCAAGGACCCCACTTCTCTGGTACCAAATTCTGTCTCTCTCATATTGCATTCAGGCTCTCTGCCCCAGGCTGGGGGAAGTACACACACCCATAATCCCAGCAGTACTAAAACCCATAATCCCAGCCGCCAAGTGGATCATGAGTTAATCACAAGCTCCAGAAGTCCAAATCCCATGACTGCAGGAGCCTTTGAGGGGACAACTAGACACAAACTATAACACTCTCTAAAATATTTTTATTTTAAGCCGGGTGTAGTGGCACAGGCCTGTAATCCCAGCACTCGGGAGGCTGAGGCAGGAGGATTGTTGTGAGTTCAAGATTCAGCCTGAGCTACAAAGTGAGCTTAAGACCAGCCTGAACTGCATACTGAGACCCTGTCTCAAAAAGACAGAAAATATATATATATTTTAATAAGTATTGATATTATGTAAAAAAGATACAAATGGGTATAACTTTCAGCATGTTGTACATAAACATTTTAGAGTAAAATATTTAGTCCTCATTCATTTTAATGGATCTAATAGAATCTGATATTATGATCATCTGATATTACCATTCTTCTTTTAATATACCAATGACGTTTTAATATAAATGTTGTAGGTTTTTTTCCCCTATTTGAACTTGCATTTTATCTTATTAATGTTGAGGACTTTCTCTAAGTTTAATATATTCTATGATTTTAAACTGTTCTATGGATCATTATTTAACACTTGTTTGCCAAAATAAAAGATACATTTTGCTGCACTTTGGAAAGGGAACTTAATGTTCAATTTTTTTTCTTTTTATTAATTTTTTTCTTTTGAATTTCTTTTAGCTATTTTGTTATTGCTTTGTTTTTACTTAAACTAATCTTGCATGTTTATGTCTGGTAACCTAAACGACTAATTTAAAGATAACATTATGCAATATAGCAACCATTTTTGAATTTCTATTACTTTGTTTAGTGAAATTTTGTATCTTTTCTACTGTTCTTTTTTATTACCATTTTGTATTCGTTAAAAATAAAAACAAAAAATTTATAGTGATAATAAGACTGCTAAGAAATTTGTTTGGGGAAATCTAAATTTTTTTGAGTTCTTTTTTCAGAAGGCAAAGAAATATTTTATTGTCAACCAGGGACACAGCCATAAGAGAGGGAAGTGCACAGGACTGCAAACTAAAACCCAATAGCCAGCGAAGGCCCATTGGGCCAAGAACACTGCATCCTGGGGGCCTCACAGTCTCGCACCAGTAAATACACAACGCAGAGCAGCCAAGACAGGAGGCAGCGACTCATGTGTCCCAGCCAGTGACAATATATACTTCACCATGAGCGACAGGGTGAGGAGGTACAGGGGAGGGAAGGCTCACCACTGCCTAAGGCCACCTCCTCCTCTGAGAGCCAAAGCCACCTGGAGGACAGAGCCACCCAGAACCTCCTAGTCAGCTGCTGTCCTATCATTCATCTGTCTGCTGCTGCAGACGAGCCGCTGCTGCTGTGGCGGGACTCCCTCTTACTCCTCGACCTGCTCCTTGATTCCCTCGTGGGTTCAATGTCAGTCTCAATCTCCTTTCCGGGCAGGGTCTTCACTATAATTAGCATCTTTTCCCTGGTTTAGGTGGTGAGTGGATAAATCGGTGCATTTCCTGCCGCAGGCAAAGCTTCTTGAGTTCTTTATGTATTCTTTATTTTAGCTTTCAGTTTGAAGAATAGCTGGAAAAAATTTTTCTCATCCTAAACATTGTCTCTTCACTCTGTTGACTGTTTGCTTTGCTATGTAAAAGCTTTTTAACTTAGTATCCCATCTGGTTCTTGTTATTATTTCTTGTGCTATTGAGGTTCTGTTTAAAAAGTCATTGCCTATGCCTGAGTGTTCAAGAATTGTACCTATTTGTCTCAGCTACTTTTCTCTCATTGCTGGAACAAATACCCAACACCCAAAATGTAGGCAGGAAAGGTTTATTTAGCTCACAGTTACTGGAGGTTTCAGTCATTACTCAGCTGCCTCCAAGGCAGAGCAGTATAGGGCGGAGAACAACCTTTCATGGTGGCAGCAAAGAGCAGAGAGCAAAGCCAGTGGCAGCAGCTCATACAGCTAGCGTGGCCTCTCTCCCCTCCTTACATTGTAATGCAAATTACCTGCCCCCAGGCAGATGCAGCACCCACAGCCATTATGGTTAATCACAAACTTCAGAAGCTGCCCCATGATAGCACAAAGCTTTGAAGGAACTACTAGACACAAACCATAACACTGTTTTATCTTCCAGCAGATTGTTTCTGTTTTAACATTTAGATGTTTTATCCATGTTGATTCTACTTCAGTGCATGCTATATGAAGATATATACCTAGACTCAGTCTTCTGCATATGGATATCCAATTTTCCTAGCACCATTTATTAAAGAGGTATGTTTTAGTTTATTGAAAAAAACAAAGTTTTGTGTTGTTATCTGTTTTTTTCTTTGTAGGAATCTTTGTTATTTTTCTTTCGGAATGTGTCTTGTGTTCAGAATAACTATTTTGAAGAAAATGCTACCCAGTGTGTTTATTACTACTCTCTTATTTTGTAATGAAATTTTGTTTGATTTTTCAGAAAATAAAAAGGTATTCTGCCTAAAGATATGATTAAATCTAAGATAACTGTGCAATTGGTCAACACTAACTACACAGCATAAGTTTTAACAAGCAATTATTAACCTTATAAAATATAATTGAAAATATATATTTTAGGGCCAGTCAAATACCTCAGCAGATTGAAGAGCCTGCAAGCAGGTGCAGGGGCTGGGCTCCATCACTGTGGAGCTGGCCCCACTCTTGGGAGGACACTGAGAAGGTAATTAAGACTGGGTGTGGCAGGCACACCTGTAATCCCAGCTTTTAGGAGGCTGTAAGCATGCAGATCATTATGAATCTGATCTAGTAGTGGGACCCTGAACACCCTGTAGACCCTCCCTAAAATACAAAAAAAAAAAAAAAGAAAGAAAGAAAATAATATACTTTAGAAAGTATTTGAGATTTTTACAATTGATTTAATATATGTGTGAATATTACATTTTTAACATGTGGCAGATTTCATCTTACATATAAAAATATGTGTAAGTGTTAACATAGCTTTTTTGGCATGTATAAAGGGATACAAGGAGTTTCATGATAGCAGTTCTTCTGAGTTATATGCCAAGACCATAAACCTAAAATTAAAAAAAAAATTAATGGTTGTTAACAGCTCTGTTAGTTTCTCTTTTGGTTTCTAAAGGCTTTGGGAATGCTACGTGGAACAAGGAGTTGTTCTTCATTCACTACAGCATTCAGATTCCCAACAATAATGTGGGTGTTCCATGACCCCTTCATGTGGGGCCCCTGAGCAATTTACTGAAGTAAGATATTTGTTGTAGTTCTTTTTTTTCTATTTATTTATTCATTTTATTGAAGTACAAATACCAATGAGACAGTTTCAAGACAAATTAACAAGACAGATTTGATAAATTAATACATTGCAAACTGTTTTCATAATGTTTTGGTATCGTACAAGGTGCAAACATGATATTATGCTTACAGACATTATTATAGCAGATGTCTCTTATCAGTGAATTAAGAGAGTGTAGCTGTTTACTTATCTTATTTTTTTATAGCTGGATTGTATCACAGATTCAGTAATTAATACTTTCTACCTTGTTATTTTCCTAGTGGTTGTCCATACTACTAGAAGCTGACATAATATCTTGTCCAACCACTATTAATGCAAATCTTGCTTCTCATAGAATTATGCAGAAGCACGGCATATTTACCTTAACTGTACCGTTTATACACACACATCATGATTCTTCTTTACTATCCCCCTTTTCTTTTGTCTAGACCTGTCAAAGATGAGCACTCCATTGTCATTAAGCCAATTTAGGTGCCTGAACTTGGCAACACAATCAAACATAGTACAGCATTCCACAATAATAGTGAGTTATCTGAAGAAGTTGTTGACTATAGCCATTTAAAGCTCAACTTATTATTATGCCCCATGTTGTATACCTCATTTTTACACTTTTCTTCTGGATGGTTAAGACAGGCATAAATCTGTATATATAGGTCTTATATATCAAAAGATGTAGCTTTTGTTTCTGATGAGGGCAGTGAAGTCCGCTTAGGGTTTATCTTGTAATCCTGTACCTTACTCTGTAGATCCTTTGTCTGTGTCATCTGTGCAGATGAGTCATGGCCAATGCTTGACCAGTTTGTTCTCTGCGAAAGCCTGAGAGAAAGTTTTCTCTCCATGAGACTCTCTCCAGGCACACTATACATCATCAATCTCTTTCTTCTATGGCTCCATAACCTCCTTGATCAGAAAATTTTGGGCACAACTGAGTTTTATGATGTTATATTACAGGTTCTCCAATGCCTGAGACTTTGCAGACCTTCAAAGGCTAGGGCCAAAATGTTGGCTGGCCTTGTGGCTCTTCTATTTCACCAATTTTGATCTGTGAACTTAGGTTGTTAACCATCCAGAAGAAAAGCTGATTATTACCCTGCAGCATATGCCATTAAGGTTGCCCTAACTATCTGACTCAATTGTCTTTAGTTGTGTTTGTACATTTCTATATGTATTTCTTCTTTTGTCTTCTTATACTAGGGAGACCATATGATATTTGCACATGTGTGTATGGTTTATTTCACTTACTAGTAAATGTTCAAGTGGCATCCATTTCAATATAAATGCTTCAAGTTTATCATTCTTTATAGCTGAATAATACTGTATTATATAAAAGTACCGCATCTTTTTCAACCATTCCTCATGTGATGGACATCTTGGTTGTTTCCAAGGTTTTGATATCACAAATTGTGCTGCTATAAACATAGGTACACATATATCACTATGATATAATGATTTCATTTCCTCTGGGAAAATTCCCAGTAGGGGGATAGCCAGCTTGAATGGGATTTCCAGTCTTACTCTTTTGACGAGTCTCCACACTAATCTCCACAATGGTTGCACCAGTCTACATTCCCACCAGCAGTATAGAAGTGTTCCCTTTTCCCCACAACCTCTCCAACATTTGTTGTTGGTTGATTTCCTTATGATAGCCATTCTTCCCGGAGAGAGATGGTATCTTAGTGTTGTTTTTATTTGCATTTCAATAATGGCTAGTGATGTGGAGCATTTTTTCATATATTTATTCACTTCTTTAATTTCGTCCTCTGAGAAGTGTGTATTCATCTCAGATGCCTATTTCTGAATTGGGTCTTTAAATTTGAGGGCCCTGTTATATCTTAGTTCTTTATATACTCTAGACAGCAGAACTTTGTCTGATTGCTTATCAGTTAGGATTTTTTCAAAAATTGTGGGTTGTCTTTTCACTTTGTTGACAGTTTCTTTTGACGTGCATAAGGTCCTCAAAAAGAGTTCATTCCAGTTGTTGATACTTTCAAGTGTTTCCAGGGCAAATATATGTTTGTTCATGAACTCTTTACCTATCCCTATGTCTTCAAGAATTCCTCCTACTTTCTCTTCCAGGAGATTGAGTGTTTCTGTTTTGATGTTTAGATCTTTAATCCATTTTGACTTTATCTTAGTGCATGGTGATAGAGCTGGGTCAAGTTTTAGTTTTTGGCATGTAGAAAGCCATGTTTTCCAGCACCATTAGTTAAAAAGGCTATCTTTCTTCCAGTAAGCTTGTTGGCCCCTTTGTCGAAGATCAGATGGCTGAGTGTGATTGTAGATGCCTCTGTGTCTTGTAATCCATTCTCTTGATCCTCAGATCTCTATTTTGTTGCCAATACCAAGTTGATTTTATCACACTGGCTTTGTAGTATAATTTCAAGTCAGGAATTGTGATGCCTCCTGCCTTGTCTTTATTGGCCAAGATTGCGTTTGCTATTCTAGGTCATTTGTTGTTCCAAATAAATTTTAGGAACAATTTCTCTGAGTCTGGGAGGTATGTTCGTGACAGTTTGATAGGGATTGCATTAAATCTGTACAGCAACTTTGGGAGTATGGCCATCTTCATGATGTTGCTTCTTCCTATCCAGAAGCATGGGATATCGTTCCATTTTCTGAAACCCTCTATAATCTCTTTTCTTTGGGTGTTGTAATTTTCCGTGAAAAGATCTTTGACTTCCTTGGTTAAGTGAATCCCTAGGTATTTCATTTTCTGCAGTGCTATTATAAAAGGTATTGTTTCTATTGTTTCCCTTTCAGTGTGTTTGTTACATGTGTAGAGGAATGCTATTGACTTGTGAGTATTGACTTTGTATCCTGCTATGCTACTGAATTCGTGTATTAATTCTAGTAGCTTCTTGGTGGAGTGTTTTTGGTCTTCCAAGAAAAGTATCATGTCATCTGCAAATAGTGATAATTTAACTTCTTCTTTACCTATTCTTATTCCCTTTATTTCTCCCTCTTTTCTAATGGCTGTTGCTAATTCTTCCAAGACTATGTTGAATGGGGGGGGGGTGATAGAGGACATCCTTGTCTTGTACCTGATTTAAGAGTAAAAGATTTCAGTTTTTCCCCATTTAGGATTATATTAGCTTTTGAGTTGTCATAGATGGCTTTTATCAAGGTAAGGTAGAGTCCATGTATTCCAATTTTCTGTAGGACTTTGAACATGGAAGAGTGCTGGACTTTGTCAAAAGCTTTCTCTGCATCAATTGAGATGATCATGTGGTTTTTAGATTTCAGTCTATTAATATAGTGTGTTACATTTATAGATTTTCAAATATTGAACCATCCTTGCATCCCTGGGTTGAATCTTACCTGGTCATGGTGTATGATCTTCTTGATAATTTGCTGTATTCTATTTTCTAGGATTTTTTTGAATATCTCTGCGTCTGTGTTAATGAGGGAGAATGGCCTGTAGTTCTCCTTTTTGGTTGTGTCTTTCCTTGGTTTTGGAATCAGTATAATACTTGCCTCCAGAAATGATTTTGGGAGGCCTGCTTCCATTTCAATTTCATTGAAGAATTTGAGGAGTGTAGGGATTATATCTTTTATAAATTTCTTGTAGAATTGAGCTGTGAATCCATCAGGATCTGGACTTTTCTACGTCAGCAGGCTTTTTATTACGTTTCATGTTTCTTTCACTGTTATTGGCTTATTGAGAGTTGTTATGTCTACTTGCTTCAATTTTGGTGATTTGTACCTTTTGAGGAATCTGTCCATTTCTTCTGTGTCTTCAATTCTGTGAGCATAAAGATTCTCAAAATAACTATTGATAATCTTTGGAATTTCTGCTGGGTCTGTGATGATTTCACCCTTTTTGTCCCTTATTGCATGTACTTGAATTTTTTCTTTCCTCTTTTTGATGGGGTTGGCTAGAGGCTTATCCACTTTATTTAGTCTTTCAAAGAACCAACCTTTTGACTTGTGGATTCTTTGAACTGTTTTCTTCATCTCAATTGAATTAATCTAATCTAATCTGATCTAATCTTTATGTTTTCTTCCCATCTTTGTGCTCTGGGTTTTGTTTGATCTTCTTTTTCTAGTTGTTAGAGGTGCAATATTAGGGTGTTTATTTGTTCCCGTTCTGTTTTCCTATTGTGTGAGTTCATAGCTATGATTTTCCCTCTAAGAACTGCTTTCATCGCATCCCATCAATTCCGGTATGTTGTGCTTGAATTTTCATTGAATTGTAGATATTGTTGAATTTTTGTTTAATTTCTTCTGTGACCCATTGATTGCCTAGTAGAGTGTTGTTTAGTTTCCATGAATTTAGCGTGTTTTTCTGGTTTCTTTTGTCATTTTTTTCCAGTTTCACTGCACTGTGGTCGGATCATATGCATAGGATAATTTCTGTTTTCTTGAATATACTTACACATGACCTCTGGATTAATATGTGGTCTATTTTGGAAAATGACCCTTTTGCAGCTGAAAAAAATGTGTATTCAGCTGTGGTTTTATGGAACACTCAGTATATGTCCATCAGGTCCATTTGTTCCAAGCTCTGGTTCAGTTCTGCTACTTTGCTAATTTTTTGTCTGGTTGACCTATCTTTTTGAGATAAGGGTGTGTTAAGGTTTCCTGTTAAGATTGTGTTCTCAGACATTAAGTTTTTCATGTCCCTTAAGATTTGTCTTACATAGTTGGGTGTTCCTGTGTTTGGTGCATAAATATTTATGAATGTTACTTCTTGCTCTTGAATGTTTCCCATGACCAATATATAGTGGCCTTCTTTGTGTCGTTTGATCATTCTTGGTTTGAAGTTGAGACTGTCTGAGAGCAGAATTGCTATTCCTGCTTTTTCTGAGGTCCTGGGGCATGTAGTATTGTTTTCCATCCTTTGATTTCAAGCCTATGAATGTCCTTTTGAGTTAAGTGTATTTCTTGTATACAGCATATTGTTGGATTTTGTTTCCTAATCCACTGTGCCAGTCTATTTCTCTTAATTGGTGAATTGAATCGGTTTACATTGATGGTTAAAATTGAAATGTGTTGACTTATGTTTGTCATGATATTTACCTGGTGTTGTTTACTCCTTCGTATCCTGTGTTTAATTATCTGTCATGTTTAGTAGGTTCCTTCCATTCTCATTCATGGAATTCTGGTCACTGTGGTCTCTCTCTAGAACATCTTTCAACAGCCTGTGAAGGGATAGCTTTGTCATCATGAAATTCTTTAGTTGTTCTTTTTCAAGTTCTCCATCAAACTTGAAATAGAGTTTTTCAGGGTATAATAGTCTGGACTGGAATTTGTTTTCGGGTAGGGTGAAGAACTCTTTTCCATGCTCTCCCTGCCTTCATCGTTTGTGTAGAGAAGTCAGCTTTAATTCTGATGGGTTTTCCTTTGAATGTGATCTGTTTCTTCTCTCTAGCATCTTTCAGTATACTATTTTTGTGTTGGATTTCTGGGATCTTGACTATTATATGTCTCAGTGTGTTTTTACTTGGGTTGAAGTTATTTCGTGTTGTGTATGCTTCTGTTACTTGAATGTTGGACTGTTTCCTCATATTTGGAAAGTTTTCTGCAATTACTTCTCCCCTGATTCTTTTTATGTCATTTGTATTGGCTACCTCATTCTCATTGATACCAGTTAATCTCACATTGTTCATCTTGGTGTCATCTTGCATGTGATGGATTATTTTTTTCTGCATTCTCGTTGTTTTTAAGAGATCCTTTCTCACCTTTTCACTAACTACACCCACTTCTTCAAGATCTGAACCTTTGTCTTCACTTTCACTCAAATGGTTTTGTAGACTCATGATTGATATTTTTAGTTCTTCTATATCTCTTTGACTCTGTTTAATCCGTTCTATTTCTTTTCTGTATGCTCATTCAAGGAATCCATCATATTTCTCCTCTACTCGATTTTTTTTTTATCCCTGTCTTCTTTAGAGGCAGTTATTAATTCTTTTTCTGCAGAGTTTCTTCCAACTTGGGTTTCCTATGTATATTTCCAGACATGTTTCCGTATTTCACATGCTATGATTTCATAGAATTCTTTTTTTTAAAGAATTCTTTTTTGATTTGAGAAATAATTTCTGCTTTGTGTTCCTCATGACCTTTCTGCTGTTGTTTCTTTGCTTCAGATGCTGTTAATTTGTACGTTTCTAAGGCAGCTTGGGAAAGGACCATTGTGTCAAGCCATCAAGCTGCATGGAAGCCTTGGATTTGAATGGGAAGGGGCCAGTTAGTCCAGTCCATGGCCAGGTTCCCTTTGCCTTTTGTTCTCCATTCTATTCCTTAATACTTTGGCCAGATTAGTCTCCTGGCAATGCTGCTGTGGGAGGTGACAGACAAGTCATCCTTTGAGAAAATGGGCTAGTAGAAAGTGAGGCCTTTGGAACTCTCTGGTCTCATGTCAGAATGTCCCCCTTTCACCTACTAGCTGTGTGGATCCAGGGCCAGCAGAGGAGCATCTCTATGCCTCAGTACTTTCCTCTATTAATCGCTGTGAGGTCCTAGTGACATAATGTATGTCTCGCTGTCACAGCACCTGGGCACTGAGAAATTCTGATTACATTTTAACTTTTTCCTCTTTAGCCTTTCATCTCTTCCTTTCCTTACCTGAGCCTGCCCACATGTTGTTTATAATAACAGTCAAGTTACTAACAGCCTCCAGAGAATCCTTTGCTGAGCATTCATTTCATTGCAGAAAGAGACACCATGAGCTAAAAAGGGCACAAAGTATACTTCTTGGCATAGGGACTTTATGGCTTATTGTCCTGCTTGTGATTGCATCTTTAGCCTCCCAGGTGAGTTCTGGTTGTTCCTCTAGTAATGAACTCTAATATCTCACTGAAGAATTATGTTGGGGTCAGGCTTGCCTTCCTTACCCCAAGAGGAAGATACAGAGTCAGGAAGGGAGATAAGCTCAGGCTGAGAAGTGAGCTGCTTGTGCTGATATCACAATACTTCATGCAGCTGGGCTCTTGCTTCAGTCTGGATTCTCTCAAAGGTGGAAACTTGGTCGAAAGCTTATGTAGGTAGCATATCTGAAACATCATCTCAGGATGCAAGAGTTTCCAGATCATGGAAACGAGAAAGCAAGGAGGCTTTATTGAGTTGGTTACCAGTGTGGGTGTTGAGTATTCCACTCGGCAGGGACTTTTCCAGGTACCCTGCAATGGACAGTTTCACAAACACTGACCTGAGATAAAAATAGAGAAGCTGGAAAAATTATTTGCTATTCTCTAGGATATCTCTTCACTTTACTAGTTGATTCTGCTTTACAAATTCTGCTTTACAATTTTGAGTCTGATATAATGCCATTTGTTGATTCTTGCTGTTATTTCTTGTCAAAGGGAAGTTCTTTTACAAAATTTCTTCCTTTATCTATGTCTTCAAGTGTTTCATATGAGCTATCATAATAGCTATTTTATATTCCAATAAATTTAATATTCATATTTTAACATTTAGATATTTGATCCATTTTGATTTTAATTTAGTACAAGGTGAGAGACATGAGTCCAATTTTCTGCAAACAGATAATCAGTTTTCCCAGAAGTACTCGTTAAATAAGCTATCTTTCTTCCAACATATACTTTTGGTTCCCTTGTCAAAGATTAAATAGTGAAATGTGTCTAGGGAGGCTTTTGTATCCTGTTTTGTCCCACTGACTGATGCTTCTATTTTGCCCCAGTACCATTGCTGTTTTCATCACTATTGCTTTGTAGTATAGCTTGAGGTCTCATAAGGCTCTTGAGCTTCAAGGCCTCTTGCTTGGCCTTCAGTAGCCAAAATTTTTTGGTTCTTCTGACTCCATGTAATTTATAGCATTGTTTTCTCTAGTTCTGTAAAGTATACTGTTGGCTCTTTTTTTTTTTTTTTCAGAACCAAGGATTGAACTCAGGCCCTTGAGCTTGCCAGGGAAGTGCTTATCCCACTGAGCCAACTCCCTGACTCACTGTTGGTATTTGATTGGGACTGCATTGAATCTGTATAACAGCTTTGGGAGTATAGCTTTTCCCAATATTGTCTCTGCATATTAAGGAGCAGGGAACATCTTTCCATTTTCTGATGTCCTGTTCAAGCTCCTTTTTCAGAGCACTGTAGTTTTCTTTGTAGAAGTCCATGTCCTTGGTTTGGTTCATTACTAGTTATTTTATTTTTGATGAAGCCTCAGTAAATACTATTATTTTCATAATTTTCTTCTTGAATTAATTATTGATGTACACAAATGCTAGTGATTTTGTATATTGATCTTATATCTTGATATTTTGATGAACACAGAGGATTAATAGTTATACAAAGGACTCAAAAAAGAATAATTCAACTACCTAAAATTAAAGGCCCAGAAATATATGAAGAAAATTGTCAACATCTTTGTTCATTAGAGAAATAAAAATTATAAATTATTGCCACTGTCCTACTAACCTGTTTTGAAACTGTTTCATTGCTATTTTATCTTTTTTTCTCATTAAAATGAATAAAAAATTAAAAAAACAGAAAAATAAAACAATACTAAGATTCTGCCTTACTACAGAAAGAATAGAAATCATGAAGAAAAATTTTTTGAAAGGCAATGCTGGTGTGGATGTTGTGAATAAAGAATACTCCTAAATCATTGGAGGGAATATAAACTAGTAAAACAATTGTGAAAATCACTATGGAGATTTCTGAAAAACCAAAATTAGAAATTCTACATGACATAGCGATCCTTCTTCCAGGTATCTTCCTCAAGGAATTTAAGACACCATACTACAGTGATGCGTGTATAACAATGTTTAAAGCAGCAAAATTTGTAGTAGGTCAACAGACTGGAAGCAGTCTATGTACCCATCAACAGAGGACTGTATAATGAAATTGCAGTATCTATATATACAATCAACTATAAAGGACAAAGTTGTGACATTTGCGTAACAATGGATGTACCTAGAAAGCATAATGTTCAGTGAAGCAAATAAGATACTCAAACTTAAATACCATGTGGTAACTCTCATCTAAGTAGTGCAAGTATGAATTAAAGAAATAATAATAAAGGAAGGTTTGATCAAGACAAAGAGATAGGTTTCTTACGAATAGGGAGGGATCCAAGGGACCAAGGACATGAAGGGAGGGACATGGACAAAAAGGGTGGAGTGAAGCTATGCCAGGAATAAGGTCCTAATAACCTCAGTGAATATGGAAATTGCAAGCCATAAATATGAACTAAGATTAACAATATCAACAAGAATGAAAAAGAAAAAGAGGATCTTGAGGAGGGTTTTTTAAAAAGAAACAAGCTGTACTAACTCCCTAAATGACTGTAAAATGGATATGCTGCAAACACATAGCAATAAGGTGAAAAAGAAATAAAAAAATACATGGGAAAGGCAGAGAAGCATCTCTCCCATGAGTGTTAATTCCCTATATTTGTAGCTGATTTTGAGCTTCATAAGGTCTAGTGACTTTGACTGTTGGGTTTATTACTATATCCTAAACAGCAGTTCAGCAGTGTCTGAAACTTAGGCATTCTATATATACACACACATACTGTTGATTGAATAAGCTATGACTGCTTCAGGCACATTCTTTAGTAGATCAATACAGGGGTTGACTTTCAACAAGCCATTGGAATTTCTTTGGGTTGGAGTTCAATCAATGCCAAAGGCTTTGTTTGAATTAATATCTTGTCTTGAGAATAAAAACTTCAAGAGACATTGGTAGTAGTATGACTGTTCAATACAGGAAGAGAAAGAGAGCTAGTGTGGGGCTCTGGCTCCCTTCTCTGCCTAAGACTGATGACATTGAAGAAGAAATGTAAGTATATGGTTTTGGAAAAGGAAAATAACCACCACAAGGACCCCTTGTGTTGTGCCTTGTAGTAAGGAGTAAGTAACAACAAATAGAAGGTGGGGGTGGGGTACAGAGGCATGACCTGGGCAAGCATTGGTCAGTGGTGCTATTTCTTCTTTGCAGCTGTGGCCTAGGTTGGCTTCTGTCTTCCCCATGAACAGTGTGGCCCAAAAAAGCAGTAGCAATAGCCCAATCCCATAGAATGAGAGTAAGAGACACAAATTGGACTGAGAGGAACACTTTAATGGCATGAAAGGGTGTCCTGAAGGCCCTGCAATCCTGGAGGGGTGGGTGATCAAAATGGAAGTGGAGTCTCCAAAAAAAAGGACTAGTACTTAGATGGAAGTAAAAGGGGATATGGGTGTTGAGGGCTGCCAGAAGGAGCAGCACTAACATCCAGGCCAGACTGTATCTTCAAGGGTGTGCTTCTCGGGGTATCTTCCCTTCCTTAGTCCATCAGAGCAGGACAGACTGTGACCTTGGTCTCATATTCCAGTACAAAGTTGACCTTCTGAAAAGCTCATGGCCCCAAGGGAAAAATGTCTCTGAAGATAAACTTGGCCAGATGCCTAAGGAGATCATCAAATGAAAAGGGAAAGAAAAGCGACAAGAAGAGCAAAACAAACCCTCACAAAATATACTGCACAAACTAGAACAAATGGGGCAGAATGATCCAGCCTTTGAAGTAAATGCAACAAGATTTAGAGAGGATATTGGTAGCAAGAAGCAGAGACAAATATAACCAAGTGGAAATGTTCTGCACAAAACCTACAATGGTTGAAAGAAACAACAAAGCAGAAATAAAGGGAAGAGTAGGTACAGAAAAAAAAAATACTAGTCATATATAAGCTTAGATTGAGAAAAATCCACTGGAATCATCATAAAGGATAAAAAAGATGAAAAATATGATATAAATGTTGATACAGGCACTGTGTATGTGATTGTGCATACGATGGAAGTGATTGTGCATAAAGAACAGAGTGGATGTGTATGTTTTCTAGAAAAAAAGAAAATACATTTTGAAAAGTGCAAAAATTTCCAAGAGGTTAATTGTTTAAAATCTCAGATACAAAATCATATGAAATCCAAGCTGTGTAAAAACAAAACAAAACCTCTTCACACGTAATTTAATTCATCAAAGACAAAGAATATTCTAACGGCCTCTAGCAGTAAGGACTGGCTTAATTCTCAACCCTCAAGAGCAGCTTTAGAAATAAGAACAAACCTCAGAGTTAGCTGCAAGTTGTGATCTAAATCTATATTTAATGTTCATATGAAAAATTTTTACAATCAATACAGTTTCTTTGTGAGCCTGGCTAAAATAAACAGTGAGTGCTGCAGGGCTACCCAATGAAAACAGGCTTATAAACACATTACATGGTGTTCACCTCATGCACTTCATTCACTGGATCTGGCACTGTGCGACTTCTGGTGTTCCCTGAACTTGATATCATCACAAAGATAACCATTTCTAATAGATGAAGGACAGTGAGGCAGCCACAGCGTAGCAAATTAAAGCAGTGGAAGAGGACACTGAGAATGGCTTCAGAAAGTAGCAGGACTGGTGAGATGAGGGCATTCAAAGCAAGGTGTAGTATTTTCAAGGGGATTAATGGCAATGTGTCTTTTCCTGTAATGTTTCAAAAAGCTGAACATTCATCCTATGTTTGATCATGTAGTGTGAGGTTAAAATGTCAGCAGAAGCGCATATTAATGTAGTATAGTTGCAGGTATATATCACCTAGAAGGTTTGTTTCTCAAAGATCTTTGGAAGCACTATTGGATGATGTAACTCCAATAAGAAAGTAAAAAATAAAATATCAGAACTTCCTTCAACCCCTATGAGTATGTGGAAAATATAAGTGAATCAACAATCAGGTAAAATAAATAACCAAGTAAAAGTTATTGGGTTCTAAGAGCAATGCGTAACAACAAAAGGAAGAAAGAAAAGATAAAAAGGAGAAAGAAGGGAAGGAGGGAGGGGAAAAAAGGTTTGAACTCATATTCAAACCTTTTAGGAGTAAAAACCTAGAAGTTACCAAATATCAAACATGTGTTCACTGAGTTGATTTTTAATTTTAGAAACAATGTGTTTATATAAATTTTCCAATTTCTTCAAAAGCACACACAGAACAGTTTCATCATGTTACTGATCCAAGCTTAACTTTTTAACCAGAACTTTCCAGAAGGGTCTGCGGGAAGTTGGTCAAGGGTGTTGACACTTGTGGCCATTCAGTGTGTGGCTTCTCCCCCTGTGCTGATCTGGGCTGAGGGGACCAGAGTGAGGCAAAGGGGATGAACACCCTGTAGGAGTCTGACTCCATTGCACAGTGGGCGGCTGAGCAGATGCTTGGGCTATGTGACCTGCCTTGGCTCACTTCCAGCCACATGAGGTCAGCTGTGAAATTGTGTGTATGTTCAGTTCCAGTATCTCGTGTGGAATGGAACTTTTTCAGACCTTTGGCAGGAGGTGGTTTGTGGGCCTAATAAATAGGCTTCCTCTCACCTGCTCATGACACCAAGAAAATGCAGCAAATCAAGATAGAATAAGGCCTCTGAAATTATCAATACACACTATGCCTCTGGGCAGATCTACTAGGGACTCTAGGTCAAATTAATGGCTGACTGCTTTTTAGTTTACACATCTATTATGCAAAGGCATTGGACAAATGCAGCTCTAGTATCTCTTCCAGCTCTACTATTCTGGACCTCCACAAACAGACAAGGAGAAATTTTTAACATAGACCACTATCAAATACTATGACGAGGACCGTACTGACTTTGAGATGAGATGACTTAAATTTGGTTTCCCACCTTTAGAAATCATAGGTACGAGTGGTATAGCCACTACTTACCGTGCTTCTGCTATGTACTGTGTCTGACAGTCACCATTCTATTTGCTACTAACACCAGCTATGCCAAATACACAGTGATCTGTCATTTTAAAGAGGGGGTCACAAGGTTTGGAATGGATTGTGGTGGTATAAAAATTGAATCCAGGCCTGGTCAATGACAAAGACCCTCCTCTCTTGCCAGAACTTTGTTCGTATAGTATATCTGCTGCTACATAAAATGTTCCCCCAAGATTCAATGCTTTATTGTCTTCCCTGGGTGAGAAGTTCAGGGGTGGTCAGTGGATTGTTCCTTCAGGGCCTCTGGTGTGGTTATGGAGACTGTTGAGGTTATACCCATTTGCAGCTGATAGGGCTGCAAGCTTAGCTTCCTGGGAGATCTGCTCATGAGACCAACCGGCACTGGGGGAAGATCTTCACGCCTGTTGCCAGGAACCTCTCCACAAGGCTGGTGGGAATCTACACAGCAAGGCCCCAGAGCAAGTGAGCCAGGTAAATGCAATCTGAGTGACCTATGCTCAGAAGTGGCAGGCAGTCACTTGTACCTCATTGTACACATTAAGCATGGCTACTCTACAGTCCTCACTCAAAGGGAAGTAGAAACCCTGCTGTAGAGAGAGGAATGTGAAAAAGATTTTGCATGTTATTTTTTGTGACATCAATATTTCTCTTGCATTTCTAAAATTGTGGTTAAAAAATGTAACATAAAAAAGCCATCTGAATTACTTTCTAGTGTACAACCAGTAATGTCTGATGTATTCACACTGCTATGCAATGGATCCCCCAAATGTTTTCATCCTGCAAAACTCAAATTCTGCCCTGTACATAATGTGGTAAAATCACCGTAGATAGGCTTTTCCAGTGGAAGGTGAGAAAGAAAGGACAGCATGGCTGTTTTGCTCACCTTTATAATTGAAGTACATGGCAGCATGTGATCCAAGGAAAGAGCTAGGGAAGCCTGTGCTCAGTGGAGAGTGAGAATTCAACTGGAAGGAGATGAAAGTTGCTGAAATCCAGAGAGCTGAAGCTGTGTCTTTTGTGTGAGGCGAACGTGATAACCACTACACTAAGGAAACTGTTAAAGCTGTGTCTTTTGTCATTGTCATATTGCATCCTGTCTTACCCAAGGTCTGTCACAGTGCCTTCCTGACTTGTAGGCATCTGTAGCCCTGAGATAGATGACTTCAGATGTGGTTCCTTCACTTGAATCCTTTGAATCAGACATTAGCAAAGAAAAGGATCTGAACAAAACAAAAACATAAAAAGGGCAATTTTTAGCTTCAAATACAGGATGTTTATGACTTAATGTGCAAGTTTAGGACACATCATATTTTTGCCACACCCTATGTATTTGTCCCTAGTCAGAATTTAAATTCAATGCTTGTTTGGAACAACAGCTATAGTTTCTGGCAATCAAAACAAGAATCAGAGATCACTCCACACAACTGGTATTAAAAATGGGTACTCCTCTGTAGTGGTTAATATATTCTGTCAACTTAAAAAGTTAAAAGCTAAATGGGCTTAGCAACTTTATACCTTAGGGCGTGAAGGCCCCTCCGTAGGGCATGGAGGGCCATCTTTAGAGTGACTTAGCACAAAAAGGATATAAAAGAAAAACTGAGAAAAGGTAAAAGGGTTCCACTTCTTCAGAGGAGCTCCATTCTACAGTCAGCATGGAAAAAAGGGAGAGAAGCTCGCTAGCTGCCACCTCTGCGGCCCTTCCCTTTGCTCTTTGCTGTTTTCCACCACAATGAACTGCTGCCCTCTGCCATGTGCCACTCTGCCTAGGAGCTAACAATATAAACTAAAAGCTCCAGTAACTGTGAGCTAAATAAACTCTTCCTTCCCTAATTTTGGATGTCAGGTGTTGTGTCCCAGCAATGAGTAAAAATTAACCAAGACACCATTCATGTTTGAATACTTTATATAAATGTGTATAAATGTTCAATTTTCATTAGTCAGATAAAATTCTAGGATCTTATTTGAGCATATTTCTGTATATTTTAGAGTGACTTTATATCTAAAGGCGCATAATATTTTTATATGGTCCACTGATTGAGGGAGAGAAATCCTGTCTTCATCATCATCATCATCATGCAGCACTGGGAATCAAACCCAAGACTTTACGCATACAAAGCAAAAACTCTACCACTGAGTCACATCCCCAACCTGAAGTTATTTTTACCTTTTACAAAAATCCGTCTCTTTCTCTCTTCCTCTCACTTACTCCAGTATGTTTGAGTTTATATTTTTAGCTTTAGAATCCAAATGTATTTTTAAAAATCCAGATGGATAACAGTTTATCAAGCTTTGATTTTAAAAGCTAACCATCAGTTAAATTTTATCTGGTAAGTTTCAAACATGCTTATTTTATGTTTGTATAGGATATATCATATCAATAGAAACAATACTTTTTAGCAAAGTGAGTGTGCCAAGAATTCTGTATGAGTGCATTCGAGTCCATGGCTAGGATCGACCCTACACACACAGTCACATACACAGATGCTCATGGCATGGAGAAGGGAGCTCATCCACCATCCCCCAGGTACACCAATGGACTGGGGTCTCTAGGCACCCCTGCCAGGGAGCCTGGAAGGAGAACTGGAGCTGACTGAGCAGGAACTGCACTTCCTGAGTAAGAATTTCTACCGTCATCCTAATTGTTTCTCATCTGCAAAGTTCCCCACCTTGTGTTTCAAACACATCCTTGACAAAAAGCTCAAAAAATAAAATAAACAATGCGATTGTTTAAAACTTTTTAAGTGCTTCTAGAATACAGTCCCAGAAGTATTTCACACAGCAAGCAGTGCTGTGTGTAATAAATAGAACAGCCTGAACAAGAAGTGGGACATTTTCTGACAGGGTGAGCATTGCCATGCCCCCAAGAAAGGTTATATAAAACAAACGCGTCTAAAAATGTGAGGCACAGGCAACTCACCCGGGGCCACACTTTCTCTTATTTGACATTGCATCCTATAAATTTCTAAAATATCTGAGAAAATGATGGATTTGGGATTTTGATAGGTCAGCTTTCTATCTTCTGTCTCTCGCTCTTCCTCCTTCTATCCTTCCTTCCCTCCCTCTCCTTCTCCTCCCCTCCCTATCACTTATTCTAAATATATCATGTACAGTTTAAAATGTGGGTCTCATAGCAATTAGAGTTTCAAATTAAAAACAGAAGGAACCATTCAAAGCCCCATGACCCCAACAGAAAATGTAACCCCTCTTTGGTATATTTCTCCTATATTTTTTTCCTTGTTGCTTGGATTCACACAGAAACACACACACACACACACACACACAGAGTATAAATTTCCAATGTTACATAAGAGTTCATTCAACCCTTTTCACAGTTTAATATTATATTTAATTTTTGTAAACTATAAATAATGCTGAGATGATTGTATGGACTTCTTACCACCACTACCCATTTGGAATTACTTTGCACTAAATTCCGAGTCAAGTTTTTGATTCAGATCATGAACACTTTAAAGTTTTTATATAAATTGCTAAATTTCTTTTAAAGGAGTGGTACCATTTTACTCTGCCACTAACAGTACAGTCCAAGACCCTGCATCCCCATCAGCAGGGGGAAAAAAATCAAGACACTGTCCTGAAATTTAGAAAAGGAAAAATCTTTAAACAGAACTCAGCAGTGTAGCTAAGTGATGCAGTGCCCCTGAGTTCAATCTCCAGTCCTTCCCCACAAAGTACATGCAAGTGCTTTTATTTAAATCAATCCAATTCATTTAGTTTGGTGAGGCTATCTGCTGGTCATAGGGATGAAACACAGTCCTTGTCCTTGAAAACCTTCTATCTAGGGGAGACAGGAGGTCTAGGAAGTATGGGGGTTGCCACTTGCTGATTCATGGGCAGATTCTCTTCTCTCTTTCTAGACCAGTTTTCCTGAACCCCCAAGGTAAGCAGGGGCACTGGCTTATTGCCCTTCTCAGGGCTTTCCTTGCTGAAAGAGTGCAGAAGCACCCACCTCCCAAATCAGAGAGGACGTAAATTCCCCTGGTGAGATCCCTTTGCAGTCTTCTGACACCCAGCTGCCCAGGCTGTGAATACACTCAAATGTCTCCAAGCCAGTTGCTCATTTTGAGAGTAACTCAATGGAGACTAGACCAGTAGAAGGAGCCTATGTCTGTCTCATGCTTTCATTCCCCAGTGCTGTGTGCCTCTTTCTAGATTCTACCACAGGCTATCTGATGACAGAAGGTGAAAAAGGAGTGTGATGTTACATCAGGTTGAATTTATTGGTATGAGTTCAATTCAGTCTCACTAAACAGAGATTCTGAATTTAATGTTGCAGTTTGGGGAGTTAGAAATGGCTCGCTTGTTTGAGTGGGGGGATTGAGAACATGGTGAGAGGTGCCCATAAAGAGCAAATCAGGCTAGGCATGGCGGTGCATGCCTACAATCCTAGCACTCAAGAATTTGAGGCTGAAGGACTGCTGCAACTTCGAGGCCAGTCTGCACTACAAAAGGAGTTCAAGTTCAGCCTGAACTGCAAAGTGACACCTGTCTCAAAAAGAAAGAAAAAAAGAGCAGATCAGAATGGCCATATCTACCTGGGCTTACAGTACAGTGGGATTGCTGGACATAGGGAGAGTGACTTTGTCCTTTGAGACCCATTAACGTGCACTGAGAGGTTCTAGAAGATTTCCTTTCACCACAATCATAAGACATGCATTTCTAAGGGGTCCTGCTGGCAGCCCTAAAGAGCTCTGTGATCCCTTTCAAAAGCCCAGATGCAAAGGGAATAATTGGCTCTTGCATAGTACAGAAATGGCAACCAGCTTCCAGTATCTCACTTTCTCTCTGCTGACACACAGGACCTCACACCACAATTTAAAAAGGGAAAGTTTACTTTGGCTCACAATTTGTAACAGTTTCAGTCCATAGTCAGGTGGCTCCAAGGCTGGGCAGCATGGCAGAGGTGCATTGAGGAAGTGCACAGGAGAGGAGACAAAGCTTGAGCCATAGTGGCTGGAAGCAGTGCAGGAAGGAACTGGAAAGAGAGAAACACTTCCGGGTTACTTTCTCAGTGACCCACCTCTTCCAGCCAGATCCTACTTCCTGACAAGCCAGCTATAGGGCCCTATACGTCCATCACTTCCAAAAGCTGTACCTATGAGTGCATGTGGCTTAGGAGACGTTCTTTATCTAACAATGCTACAAAGGCAGGTGGATATAATAACTGAGGAACAGCAAGGCCAAAGCTGATATCAGCATACTTTGACTTCCACAAGCCTTTAGTGTTACACAATTGATCTAGTGCTGCTAGAAGTGGAATAGATAGGAAACTTACTATATTTTTATTTGCTTTGTATAAGCAGAGAAGTTCTTGATCAAGTCAGCAGAAGTCTAATGCGAGTCCTGAAAAACAGAATCATGGCCTCTCAATCGATTCCAAGACTTGAACCAGTCGACAGATACACAGAAAAGTGCAGATGAAGCTGAGTCCTCTTGAAGTGGGACCCAGTGCCAAAAATTGGATTTCAGTCATCTTGGTCCTGGCCTTCCCCAGAGGGATTGCAACAGTATAACTGTGAAAGAGAGGAGAAAACATAAACAGATTAACCAGGGACTCCTAGCAGATGTCTGTGGCACAAATATTCATTCCAGGAGAGCCAAAACATCTGTGTTCCACCAACACAGGAGCTCATGGGAAGCCTGTGAATCAGTGGATCTTTACTGTGGAACCAGGGGGTTCAGTGTGTCTTCACACCTGTCCAGTGGTTATTTCTCCATTTAGAGGATATATAATTGAAATAGATTACAGAAGCAAAACCCCAAACAATGGCCTTTGGAACTAGCACAGAGTTTTAGTGACCTTGCATTTGTTCCTTAACTTCTCAGCCTCAGATCTTCTGTTTGTAAGATGGATGTAGCAATGAGGTCTACCCCATAGGTGTGTTGTGAGGAGCCAGTGAACTAAGACATGCTTGAATTTCATTTTAGCTCCACCATGACTAATATCTCTCAGTGAAACCACCCCGGAATATTTTGAAACAAATCTGAGACTGATCATGCTATCCACAAAAATTTCAGTATGGAATGAGCCAAAGTAGAGCCATGATCACAGTGTCATTTTAGAACCATGATCACAGCGTCATTATCATGCTTTAAAACTTAGAAGTAATTCTTTAATGCGGAATATCTAGGATTTGAATTTGAGCTTTGTGTTGTAGTTGTTCTAAGATTTTTGGTTTGAATCAAGATTCCTATAAGGTCATCACTGATCACTCTCCTAATTCTCTGTTAATTCATAGTTTTCTCTTCTACAATTTGTAGAAGAAATAATCGTTGATCCTACAGAAGCCCCATCAGTCTGCATACCCATTTCTTAGTCTAATTTTTTTCTATCAATTGTATTCCCTGAAGATTGGCCATTAGGCCTAGAGCTGTAGTTGGATCATGGTTTTTCTTTTAAATATGGCTCATGATTTCCCACCAATTAAATCATTTTTCTAATTATCTAGTAGAAGCCTACTAGGTTTCTTCCCTGTTAGTATTTTCTTTCAATTGTATTGATGGATAATATAAGTGTACAGTAAGCTACATTCATTTTAGGTGTGCAGCATGAGGACGTTAACCGATGTATATTCCCATAAAACTTCTGCTGTGATCAAGGTATAGAATGTGCTCATCAGGAAAATCTTCTTCTGTTCTTTTCAAATTCATTCTCATCCTCGCCTATGCCCCTTGGTAACCACTATTCTGATTTCTGTAGTGATGGATTTGTTTGATTTTTCTTGAATTTTATATAGATGTACTAATATAGTGCATAGCCTCGTGTGTCTGGATTCTTTCACTCAGTGTCATGCTTTTGAGAGTCTCTATACTGCTCTGTGTTCCACTAGTTCATTCCTGTTTATTGGCCTATGGTACATATTTATTCATCCATGCTCCCCATTGATGAGTATCTGGGTTGTTTCCATTTTTGAACTTCTCTAATTTAAAGGGAGTATAAAAATTTGTGTACAGGTTTCTGTTCTCCAGGGCAATGCTTACTTTTGTTTTGTGTTTTGTTTCTTTTTCAAAGGTTTTACAGTTTATTAAACTCTCTTGTGAAAGAAGTTGCGGTCACTGTAGTCAGGTACTGCAGAATCCCTCCTCCTTTGGCTGTTCTCCAGCTCACCTTTTGCCAGCACCAACGTTAGCCTTTGCACTGCCCCTGACTTTCTCCATTCTGTTCTTGCGTTCCTTGCACTGCTTTCTTGAGGTCTTTCTCTTCTCATGCAGGCTGTGTCCTGCAAGTCTACATTTGGGCTCGTTTTCTTCACATAATCCAGAGAATCATTATCATGCCAAAGCCAGTCGTTTTGCCCCCACCAAAATGGGTTCTGAATCCAAACACAAAAATGACATCTGGTGTGGTCTTGTATGTTTTGGCGAGTTTTGCCCGGATTTCTGTCTTAGAAATTACTGTTGCTTTCCCAGGGTGAAGAACATCAATGACCATTTGTTTCCTTTGAAGAAGTCAGTTGATCATGAACTTCCAGGTTCAGACAATTACTGAGTCATTCATGATGGCAACGGATCCTCGGACAGCCAGCCGGGGGGGGGGGGGGAAGAGCAACAATACCTGCTGTTGAAAAGACTGAGCAGCGTAGTGAGGTTACCTTCAGCTTTTAAGGAAACCACCCAGCTGTTTACCAGAGTGGCTTCCTCGTCTCTCATCCTCACCAACAGTCCTGGCCAGACCCTGGATACTGTTCTTTTCAATTTGGCCCCTGCTCTGTGTGTGTGCCAGGGTCTCACTTCCCTGAGGACTACAGATGCTAAGCACCTTTTCCTCTTGCTTGCTTGGTGAAATCTCTGCTCAACGCTTTACTCATTTTACTTTGAGCTTTTGTCTTTTATTATTAGATTTCAAAAGTCCTTCATACATCTTGAATATACTCTTTTAGCAGATATATTCATATATGTAAATCATATATAATATAAATAATGTGTCAAAAGATTTATATTGGCCCTTATGCTCTCTCTGTGTCTCATACCCAATACATGATATTTTTCTCAATTGTATGATTGACTTGCTACAGTCTTACAAGTGCTTTGCAAATGTGAAAACTTTTAAATGCTAATAAAGGCCAACATGTATTGTTTACCTTTATCAAAACATTTGTGTTCTATTTGAAAAATATTTTCCTGAAGTTATTAAATTTACCTTAAACTGTCTTCCTAGTATTAGACTTCACATTTAAAGCTAGTCTTTTTTAGAGTCTAGTTATATGGTTGGTACAAGGAAGTAAAGTGTTTCTGTCCACTTTTTAAATATATAGGTGTCCAGTTCTTCCAGCGCACCTTGTTTGCAAAGGTTTTTCTTTCCCCATAAAATTCTTTTAGTAACTGTATCGAAAATCTACTGACTCTACACAGAAAGATTCGGTTCCTCTCTGTTTGGTTCTATTAATCTCCTCTCTATCCTCTTGTCAATATCGCTGTCTTTATTACCCTTACTTTATGGTGAGCATCAGTTGTGTAACTTAAATTTCCAACTTTCTATTCTTTTTAAAATAGCATTGCCAATTGTAGTTCATTTGCATTTCCACATAAATTTCATAATGCAGCTTTTCAGTTTCTCAAAAAAAACCCAAAATAATCTGACTGGATTTATATGAAGGATTACACTGAATCTCTGTATCATGTCCCAGAGAAATGAGTGACATCTTAGTATTAAAACTGTCCATCAAGCTAGGTGTTCCTCTCCGTTTACTTACACCATCTTTAATTTATCTCAGTAATGCTTTGTAGTTTCTAATATAAAGTCTTATATGTCTTTTGTTCAATTGATTTTTAAGTATATTATACTTTTTATTATAAATAAGATGATGATTCAAAACTTTGTAGTTCTTTTCTGCATCTTTGTTGGGTTTCCAGTTATCATTTGATTGCTAACTATCTCACTGCTGACACTGACTGGCTATATTTTTTTCTGCTCCAGCTCTAAACTGAATATCCCCTGTGCTCCACCCAGAGTGACTCTAGTTTCTCTTTAGTGGGTAATGGAAATTTTTGTCCTTAGACTATATTCTGCTAATAATGTACAATGTACTGAGCTCAAAAGTGAGCTGAAATAATGTGTTATTTCTCTGTATAGCTCTTTTGCTCATTTAACGTACCACTGGATCTATTTGATCTCATTTATATCCAACTTTAAGGATGTACCTATTGATTTAATTTCAGCATTTGAAGATGTAAAATGTTGAGTGGATTCAAAAGCCCTAGGGACATGAGCTCAAAGATATCTATTGTCCACATGGCCTCTTTTGTTTGCCAGAGGGGGATCATATTTATTAGCATGCATTCTGTCTTCTGAAGGCTTTTCTTTCTGGAGTTACAAGTTCTTGTTTTTCATCCTCTCTTACACAAACTCAGTATGATCTATATACACTGTTCTGCATCTCACTTTTGTCATTGAACAATATATTCTGTAGATTGCTGCATGAAACTATACAAGGGATTTATTGTGCATTTGTACAGCTCTACAATACTTCTGTGACTTGGTGCACCATGAGTCTTCAACTGCTGTCTTTCTGAGGAACATCTGGGCATTTTTATATCTGTAGCTAATATAGATAGTCATGGTTAGAATTAGTTCTCTGAGGACTATCTGGAAAAAATTTTTCCCTGTCTGGAGGTTGTCTTTTCACTTGATCAGTTCATGCCTTTGCTGTGAAAAATCTTTAAATTTGATGCAATCCCATTTGCTAGTTCTTGCTAGACTTGTTATTTCCTATGCATTATACATTTGTTTGGGCAATCCCTTTCCTACACCTATGACTTCAAGTGTTTCACCTATCTTATCTTCTAGTAGGCTCAATATTCCTATTACAATGTTTAGATCTTTGATCCATTTTGATTTTAGTTCAGTACATAGTGAGAGATATGGTTACAGTTTCAATCTTCTGCCAGCAGATTTCCCAGAAGCATTTGTTGAATAGGTTAGTTGTCTTCCAACATCTGCTTTCAGTTCCTTTGTTCCTATAGCCTATCCATTGATCCACATGTCATTTTTGTGCCAGTACTATGCTGTTTTTTTTTTTTTTTTAGTATCACTGTTGCTTTGTAATATAGCTTAAAGTCAGGCATTGTGATGCCTCTTTCTTTGGTTTTGTTGCCCAAGAATCCTTTTGCCATTCTCAGGCCATTCTAGTTCCACATGTGTTTTAGGATTGTTTTCCCTAGATATCAAGGCGAACACTTTTAGAATTTTGATTGGGACAGCATTCAATCTGTATAATAGTTCTAGAAGTATAGTGGACAATCAAATTATGACTGACCTGACATATGAACACCTTAAGTTAGAACTGAAGTTTTAGTTTTAACTTATTACCAAGGTCTTGAGTCATGAACCGAATGCTGGTCGATTGTGCTTCCACGTGGTCTCAGACAAAGATTTAACCTGAATCCTGGAAGACGCATTACAACATCCTTATCTGTATGGGGTTGGTTGACAAACTCTGAGCTAATGTCTCCCTAAGGACACTGAGATATGTCTCTATCCACAAGAGAGACTTTGAAGACAGAGTAGAGGAGTCTGAGCCTCTGTTGAGGCCCTTGGGCAGACTGAGTTCATCAGTCAAGGACCTTTACTATTTTGACAATTTTGACTGCATATCCAGGAAAAAGAGACATTTTTCCATGTTTTGCTGTCTTTTCGATCTCCTTTTTCCGAACATTGTAGTTTTCCTTGTTGATATCTTTCACTTCTTTGACTAGGTTAATTCCTAAGTATTTAATTTTTCCTGATACCAAATTTATAAAGAACTAAAAAAAATTAGACCTCATAAAATAGAGACCCAGCCAGGAAATGAGCAAGTGAAATGAACAGACACTTGTGGGAGGAAGAAGTACAAATGACTAACAAATATATGATAAAATGTCTCTCATCATTAGAAAGATGCAAATTACAACAAAGAGGAGATCCCATTTTACACTGAGAGAAGAGCAATCATTAATAAGTTAAAAAATGGCCAATGCTGGCATTACAGTGGTGAAAAAAGAACCTCCTTTGATGGTTCAAATGTAAATTAGTAAAACCATTATGGAAGTCAGTATGGGGATTCTGCAAAGAACCAAAATCAGAAATTTCATATGACCCAGCTATTCCACTTCTAAGTATCTTCCCCTAAGGGCTACAGATTTAATCCTACAGCAATGCATGCATACCAATTTTTATAGCAGCACAATTCATAATAATTAGATCCTGGGAAACAACCTATATATCCATCAACAGACAACTGGGTAAAGAAAATGTAGTATCTTTTTTTTTTTTTTTTGAAGGAGAAAATGTTTATTTTGACTCATGGTTCACAGAGGTTTCAGTCCATACTTGGATGGCTCCAAGGCAGGGTAGAATGGCAGTGGAGTGTAGCAGTGGGACACACAGGTCACGGCAGGGAAGCGGGAAGCATCAAGCATCAAGCATGAAGTGAGCCAGGGAAGATCCACTTCCTACTCTGCTCTCAGTGACTGACCTTCTCCACCCAGGCTCCCCTGCCAATATCCTATTTAGATATAAATTCAACAGCAGTCCTGCCCACTGCTGTGGACGGACACAACCACTGTGGAAGTCAGTGTGGACATTCCTCAGAAAAGTAACATTAGCATTCCCATTTGACCAAGCCATTCCCCTCCTGGGTATCTTCCCAGAGGGATTAAAAATGTATCACAATGCCATAGGCACCTCATCATATATATATATATATATATATATATGATGAGTCAGTATGAGTCATCATATATATATGATGAGGTGCCTATGGCATTGTGATACATTTTTATGTGATATATATATATATATATATATATATATATTTATGTGATATATATACACATACAATATTTATGTGATATATATATATGATGTAAATATATATTAATAGCATATATATGATGTAAATACATACATATGTAATGTAAATATATATTAATGGCAATACATAATGTAAATATATATATTTAATAATTTCATTGAGAAACAAATATCAGTGAGACAGTTTCACAACTGATTATTGGCACATTTTCAAGAATTAATACATTTCATATTGTTGTCATAGTGGTTATTCATTGTACAGGATGCAGACATGATATCCTGTAACAAACACTATTATAACAAAACTCTCTTTTCATTGAATTAAGAGAATGGAGCTGTATATCCAGCCTAACATATTTGAGTATACAGATACAAAAGGGTCATTCATTTCTAGCCCACGTTTTTGGTTAATTTTGTCAGAGATGGGCATTCTATTGTCATTTAAATATTGCAGGTGCTTGAATTCAAAAGAATCTCCTAATATAGTCCAGCAGTCCATAATAGTAGTGGGTTTTCCATAAAATTGGCAGTGTCCAAAGTTATTGACTTGAGGTTTTTACATCTCAGCATATTAATATGGCTTTAATTTTTATATTTTGTTTTCATACTTTTCTGCTGGATGGTTAAGACCAAGATAAAGCAAGACCTATATAACAAGAAATGTAAACTTTTGTATCTGATAAGATCATTCAAGTTCCCTCAGGATTTAACCTGAAACCCTATACTGTAGCTTGTAGATCCTTTGTGAGTGTCAGCTACGTGGATGAGTCACAGCCTGTAGTATCTATGTATGTATAAAGGAATACTACTCAGCTATAAAAAAAAATTGAGACATTTGTAAGAAAATGGATATACCTGGAAAATCTAACATTGAGTGAAATAAATCAGACACATAAGCTTAAGTACCACATAAGATCTTTCATTTGAATAAGGCAAAGTACAGATAAGAACATAATAAAAGATGGATGAAAGGAGATGAGGGAACATTTGTTTAGCTTATGGGAAGGGGCCCAGGAAACCATGGACAAGGGGCCCAGGAAACTCATCAAAAGGGGGATGAGAAGGAGAAATCAGTAGACTAAAGATATGCCAAGTACAGAAACTTGAAGTCAGGCATTGTGATGCTGGCTTTTTTGCTCTTGTTGGACAATATTTCTTTTGCTATTCTTGTTCTCTTCCAGTTCCATATAAATTTTAGGATCAATAATTCCACTGAATATAACCTTGTATGTCATAAGCATGAGATAAGATTGGTAATATCAACAAGAATAAAAATAAGGGAGGAAGACTTAGAGGAGGATAGAGGGAGGGAGAAGAGGAGGAGGAGTTGATCATAAAAGAAATCAGATCTATGTACATGTGTCCACTCTGCAGGATGCCTCCAAGGTCATTGCTGCAAACATGTACTAATACATTTTGTAGACTTATAACGATTAATAACTTTAGGTGCAAGTTCTTTCATATCTGTGGCTGTGCTTTTCAGGTAAGTTATTAGGAGTGGGGCTATTGAAATGAAGATAACACACATTTAGCTTTCATGGAAATTGCTTAATGTCCTTAAAATTTTTTCTAATTTTGTACCCTTGACAATAGGTGAAAAATGTCTATTTCCCTGTAACCATGCCAGTAAAAACAATGAATCTTTTAGAAGTGTTTAGAATATTTTCTGAGAGAAAACCCTGTAACCACAGTTTTCTCAACATACACGTGAAAAAGTACCCAAATAAACTTGAAATACTAAGAAATTGGTGGGCATTATTCTATAATGCATTGTGTAAGTGATGCATGTGCTGTAACAAAATACCCAGACTGAGCAATATTTAGACTTATTTCCATGCTCATTTATTTTCTTATGTACATTTTTGTTTCTAGCTGTAGATTTATTTTTCATGGTGGAGAAGCCTGGAAAGTTCAACAAAATTAATGTCTGGTGAAGACTGCTTTCTACATCAAGATAAGTATTGCTGCTGTTATCCTTCAGACCACTGTCTTCTCATAGCAGATGGGGTGGAAAGGCGAGAAAGAGAGCCTTTCACCTGGGCCCTGACATTGGGTTCTAAGTCCCACTAGGGGAATCTCTGGCATCGTGACCTGCTCATCACCTGAATTCCACACCTTTCAATATTGTTGGAAGTTTTTCAACATGAGTTTGGAGGGAACACCATTATTCAAGCCACGCCAAATAGCTAATTCCTGCCCAATTTAAGTCATGTAATCATTTGTTATTTTCAAAATTATTCTCCCTGAAACTCAAAATATGTTTTACATTTTTAAACTCTTGCCCATAAAAGATGACAATAAAGGGACTGGCGAGATAGCTTGGTAGTCTAAGTACCTGCCTGGCAAGTGCAAGGACAGGGTTAGGTCCCTAATACTGCATGCCATTCTGGGCCCAGAACTCCAGACATGTCACACTGACCACCCAAACTGGGCATAGTGGCATATGCCTGTATTCCCAGCACTGGTAAGGCTGAGACAAGAGGATCACTTCAAGTCTGAACTGCATAGCGAAACCCTGTATCAAGCAAATAAATAAATGATTAAAAAACCTAGAATAAGACATCTACTGGGAATATCAGGTTTGTAAAATGTGTTATTTTCATTCTAATTAAAGGTTGGAAAAATTTAATTATGAAATATATTAGAATGAATGACATTAGCGCTGGTTTTATATCTAACTCTTATTTAATTATGCCTCAAGGCCAAAGGCCAGCATTTGACACATGAGTATGTAAACATGTTTACTGAAAAATGCCAATCCTTTTACTCTTCAAAGTGTAACTGACTTAGCCGGGCGTGGTGGTGCAGGCCTATAATCCCAGCACTCCGGAGGCTGAGGCAGGAGGATTGTTGTGAGTTGGAGACCAGCCTGAACTACAAAGTGAGCTTAAAGCCAGCCTGAACTGCATAGTGAGACTCTATCTCCCTGGCAAGCGGAAGGCCCTGAGTTCAATCCCCGGTTCCGAAAAAAAAAAAAAAATTTCAAAAAGACAAAAGCAAAACAAAACAAACAAACAAACAAAAAACAAAGTGTGACTGACTTAATATTAATGAATGTTAATTATTATGTATAATTACCATTTTGGTGGCATACCATTGTGTTAGTACAACTTAAGTAATGCAACATGACATGCTGATTTATTTTGTTTTAAAAATTAATACACAAGTCAATTCCTATAGATCTAAATGATTAAATATTAACAGAGTTTAGTTACCTGTTCTGTGAAGTGCATTCTGTAATTTACTCTTGGTGATTTAACAATCATTGCAGTTTCTTATTCGGGGTTGAATTGTATGCTCTTCTCTACCACCCCTATTAAGACTATACTTCAGTGGTTCAAAATATGTTATTTAGAATTAACAACAAAATATGTTATTTCGGGCTTATTGTAAGTAAATATTCATTAAGATGATTTGTTCTGGAGTAGGGAGGTGCTATTGCATTGTGATTTTGTCCTCATAGGAAAACAGCCATGTAAGGACAGATGCCCAGGAGAAACACTATGGTATGACAATGACAGAGATTAGTATTATGGGACTTCAAAGATCTCCAGCAAATTACTGCAAGTAGGAAGAGGCCAGGACCCAGAAGTGAAAGAAGGCTTGGCCCTTTCGGTGCTCTGATCTTGGACTTGTAGCCTCACAACTGTGAGACCATAACTTTCTGTTGCTTGAAGCCACACAGTCAGACACTTTGTCCTGACAGTCAAGGAATACATATGAAACAACATATTCATTTAAAAACTAAAACATGAAGTTAGGTACTTGTGATAGAAAGTGAATCTTATTTGACCTATTTACTTGATAACAAGAATTGGCTTTGCTCTAAGCTTGATTTAAGGTGTTTGTAGGCTATGTCCATGAAAGTTAATGACCTCAATCAGTAGCTCAGATTTTTAATTAACGTTACTTGAAGCCTCTCAGTGAGAGAGTAAGAAGTGCACTTAATAATTATTAAATGGGTTTCTGTGTAATTTTGCTATTTTCCCCAAGTTTTCAGAAAGAAGTAAATCTTTCTTACACATCAGATGGTCATCAACAACTTTTGTTTTAAACAAAATTGATCAAATATCTAATATATAATCAACAGAAGCTGACTGATGATTAAAATTCTATTTTATTTTATTTTATTTTTTTATCAAGCTGCTTTCTTTATTTCGCCTTGCGATCTTTCTCATTTCACAAGATAAGTAGTTTATCTTCACCTCAGTTCAGTCTAACCTATTTCATTCAGTATGAGCGAATATCATTGTGTTCAGTGTTGTGTGGAGTGATAACAGTAGGATAAAAAGACAGACAAATGTATATAAAGAAATAAACAGTAAATTCTATTAATATAGTGAAAGTAGTATGGATTCTCAGTGCAAAGAAATCAAATCAGTTGAGAAGGGTCTTGAAGGCTTCACTGAGGACATAATTCTTCAGTAGATTTTCAGAGGAGTTCAGGTATTCACCCAACCAAATGAGGCAATATTTCTATTAGAGAGAAAGAGTACCGGTCAGTGTAAGAAGGTACACAGCCTTTTCTGTGGCCTTCCCACGTCTCATACATCGCCTAGCAGTAGCCACGAAGCAGGAATTCAGGAGCTTCCTTCTCATCCAGGAGCCCACCTTATTCTTTTCTTTTTCTGTATTTGAGGGAAGGGTTTACAGGGTGGTCAGGGTCTCACTACCAGATCAGACTCATAGTGGTGCTCCTGTTTACAGCCTCCCAAATGCTGGGATTACAGGCAAGTGCAACCATGCCCAGTCTCAATCACCGTTTCAGTTCCCCCTGGGGATGGGGCTGGCAAGGCTCACTGGGGATCGAACCCTCTGCCTAAGCAGGTGCTTTCATCCACTGAGCTATCAGGCTGGCCCCAGAAGATATCTTACTACGTTAAGGATATCATAATATCCTTCTAGTAAGAAATTCCGTTGTTTCCTCAAGATTAATGAACTCCCTTAGCCAGGCGTGGTGGTGCAGGCCTGTAATCCCAGCACTTGGGAGGCTGAGGCAAGAGGATTATTGTGAGTTCGAGACCAGCCTGAGCTACAAAGTGAGTTTAAGGCCAGCCTGAACTTCATAGTGAAACCCTGTCTCAAAAAGACAAAAAAAAAAAAGAATTCCCGTATTGTACCAAACAATGAGTCCAAGATTTTTTTTTGTAGATAGTATTTCATTAGTTATTTATTATTATTTTTATTTTATTTTATTCTTTTTGTTCTTTTATTGAAGTACAAATATCAACGAGACAGTTTTAAGATACCTTGACAAGATGGATTTGATAAATTAATACATTGCAAACTGTTTTCATAATGTTTTGGTATCATAGAAGGTGCATACATGATATTATACTTACAGACATTATTATACCGTATGTCTCTTATCAGTAAATAGAGTGTAGCTATTTGCATATCTTATTTTTATACCTGAATTACATCAAAGATTCAATAATTAATACTTTCTATCTTGTTATTTTCCTAGTGGTTGTCCATAGTACTAGAAGCTGACATAATATCCTGTTCAACCACCATTAGTGTAAATCTTGCCTCTCATAGGATTATGTAGAAGCACAGCGTTATCTATCCCAACTGTACTGTCCATGCACACAAATCATGATTCTTCCTTTCTATACCCCTTCCTTTATCTACATCTGTCAGAGATGGGCACTCCATTGTCATCAACTAATTTAGGTACTTGAACTTGACAACACAATCCAACACAGTCCAGCATTCCACAACAACAGTGAGTTATCTGAAGAAGTTGTCGACCATAGCCATTTACAGCTCAACATAATATTATGGCCCCATGATGTACACTTCATTTTTATACTTTTCTGCTAGATGGTTAAGGCCTAGATAGAGCAAGACTTATATACCAACACATGTACTTTATGTTTCTTATGTGGACAGTGAAGTCTGCTCAGGGTTTATCTTGTAGTCCTGTACATTATTCTGTGGATCCTTTGTCTGTGTCATCCATGTGGATGAGTCATGGCCAATGCTTGACTAGTTTGCTCTCTGTGAGAGCCTGAGAGAAAGTTTTCTCTCCATGTGCCTCTCCCCAGGCACACTACAGAACTTCAATCTCTTTCCTCTGTGGCTCCATAATCTCCTTGTTCAGAAAATTTGGAGCTCAACTGAGTTTCACGATGTTGCAGTACAGGTTCTCCTATGTCCTGAGTCTTTGCTGACCTTGAAAGGCTAGAGCCAAAATGTTGGCTGGCCTTGTGGCTCTTCTATTTCTCCAACTCTGATTTGTGAACTTAGGTTGTTAACCATCCAGAAGAAAAGCTGATTAGTATCCTTCAGCATATGCCATTCACTTTGCCTTATCAGACTAAGCTAATTTTAGTTGTACGTTTTCCATTTGTATTTCTGCTTTTTGATTCTTATACTAGAGAGACTATACGATATTTACACATGTATGTCTGGTTTATTTCACTTATGAGTATACGTTCGAGTGGCATCCACTTCAGTATAAATGCTTCAAACTTATCATTCTTAATAGCTGAGTAATGCCCCATTATATAAAATTACCACATCTTTTTCAACCATTCCTGATGTGATGGACATCTTGGTTGTTTCCAAGATTTTGCTATCACACATTGTGCTACTATAAACATAGGTACACATATATCACTATGATACAATGTTTTTGGTTCCTTTGGGAAAATTCCCAGTAAGGGGATAGCTGGCTTGAATGGGATTTCTAGTCCTACACTTTTGAGGAGTCTCCACATTGATCTCCACAATGGTTGTACCAGTCTACAGTCCCACCAGCAGTGGAGATGTGTTCACTTTTCCCCACAACCACTCCAAAATTTGTTGTTGGTTGATTTCCTTATGATAGCCATTCTTTCTGGAGTGAGATGGTATCTCAGTGTTGCTTTTATTTGCATTTTACTAATGGCTAGTGATGTGGAGCATTTTTTCATATACTTATTCACTTTTTTAATTTTGTCCTCTGAGAAGTGTGAATTCATCTCAGATACCCATTTCTGAATTGGGTCTTTAAATTTGAGGGCCCAGCTATATCTTAGTTCTTTATATATTCTAGACAGTAGACCTCTGTCTGATTGCTTATTAGTTAGGATTTTTTCAAAATTTGTGGGTTGTCTTTTCACTCTGTTGACAATTTCTTTTGACACGTAGAAGCTCCCCAAGAAGAGTTGATCCCAGTTGTTGATTCTTTCAAGTGTTTCCCAGGCAAATATACATTTGTTCATGAATTCTTTACCTATCCCTATGTCTTCAAGAGTTCCTCCTACTTTCTCTTCCAGGAGATTGAGTGTTTCTGTTTTAATGTTTATATCTCTAATCCATTTTGACTTTAATTTACTGCATGGTGATAGAGCTGAGTCAAGTTTTAGTTTTAGGCATGTAGAAAGCCATGTTTTCTGGCACCATTTGTTAAAGAGGCTATTTTTCTTCCAGTGAGCTTGTTTAGCCTCTTTCTTGAAGATCAGATGGCTGACTGTGATTGTAGATGCCTCTGCAAATTCTAATCTATTCCACTGATCCTCATGTCTATTTTGTTGCCAATACCATGTTGATTTTTATCACAGTGGCTTTGTAGTATAATTTCAAGGCAGGAATTGTGATGCTTCCTGCCTTGTCTTTATTGGCCAAGATTGTCTTTGCTATTCTAGGTCGTTTGTGGTTCCAAATAAATTTTAGGAATGATTTGTCTATGTCTGGGAGGTATGTTGGTGGCAGTTTGATAGAGATTGCATTAAATCTGCACAGCAATTTTTGGAGTATGGCCATCTTCAGGATGTTGGTTCTTCCTATCCAGGAGCATGGAATATCTTTCCATTTTCTCCACTCCTCTATAATCTCTTTTCTTAGGGTGTTGTAATTTTCTGTGAAAAGATCTTTGACTTCCTTGGTTAAGTGAATCCCAAGGTATTTCATTTTCCATGGTGCTATTGTGAAAGGTATTGTTTCTATTGTTTCCCTTTCAGTGTGCTTGTTATCTGTGTAGAGGAATGCTACTGACTTTTGAGTATTGATTTTGTATCCTGCTATGCTACTGAATTTCCCTATCAATTCTAGTAGTTTCTTGGTGGAATTTTTGGGGTCTTCTAAGTAAAGCATCATGTCATCTGCAAATAGTGATAATTTAACTTCTTCTTTACCTATTCTTATTCCATTTCCTTTAATTCTCCCTCTTTTCTAATGGCTGTTGCTAAGGATTCCAAGACTATATTGCATAGGAGGGGTGATAGAGGACATCCTTGTCTTGTACCTGATTTAAGAGTAAAAGATTTCAGTTTTTCCCCATTTAGGATTATATGAGCTTTTGGGTTGCCATAGATGCCTTTTATCAAGTTAAGATAGAGTCCATCTATTCCAATGTTCTGTAGGACCTTGAACATGAGTGAGTGTTGGACTTTGTCAAAGGCTTTCTCTGCATCAATTGAGATGATCATGTGGTTTTTAGATTTCAGTCTATTAGTATAGTGTATTACACTTATAGATTTTTGAATATTGAACCATCCTGCATACCTGGGATGAATCCTACCTGGTCATGGTATATGATCTTCTTGATGATTTGCTGTATTCTATTTGCCAGGACTTTGTTGAGTATTTTTGCATCTATGTTCATGAGGGAGACTGGCCTATAGCTCTCCTTTTTAGTTGCGTCTTTCCCTGGTTATGGAATCGGTATTATACTTGCCTCCAGAAATGATTTTGGGACGACTGTTCCTTTTCAACTTCATGGAAGAGTTTGTGGAGTGTTGGGATTATATCTTCTATAAATTTCTTGCAGAATTCAGCTGTGAATCCATCAGGACGTGGACTTTTCCTTGTCAGTAGGCTTTTTATTATGTTTCATATTTTGTTGGTTGTTATCGGTTTATTGAGAGTTGTTATATCTTCTTGATTCAGTTATGGTAATTTGTACCTTTCGAGGAATCGGTCCATTTCTTCTGTTTCTTCTATTCTGTGAACGTAAAAATTCTCAAAGTAACTATTGATAATCTTGTGAATTTCTGCTGGTGATTTCACCCTTTTCATTCCTTATCGCTTGTATTTGAATTTACTTTTGCCTCTTTTTGATGAGGTTGGCAAGAAGCTTATCAACTTTATTTAGTTTTTCAAAGAGCCAACTTTTTGATTTGTGGATTCTTTGAACTGTTTCTCAATTGAATTAATTTCTGCTCTAATCTTTATGATTTCTTCCCGTCTTTGCACTCTGGGTTTTGTTTGCTCTTCTTTGTCTAGTGGTCGGAAATGCAACATTAGGGTGCAAATTTGTTCCCTTTCTGTTTTCCTAATGTGAGTTCATAGCTATGATTTTCCGTCTAAGAACTGTTTTCATCACATCCCATCAATTCCGGTAAGTTGTACTTGAATTTTCATTGAATTGTAGATATTGTTGAATTTCTTCTGCAATGCATTGATTGCTGAAGAGGGTGTTGTTTAGTTTCCATGAATTTAGCGGGTTTTTCTGGTTTCTTTTTGTCATTTATTTCCACTTTCGTTGCATTGTGGCCAGATAGTATGCATGGGATAATTTCTATTTTCTTGTATGTACTTAGACATGATCTCTGGACTAGTATATGGTCTATTTTGGAAAATGACCCATGTGCAGCTGAAAAAAGTGTGTATTCAGCTGTGGTTGGGTGGAACATTCTCTATATGTCCACTGGGTCCATTTGTTCCAAGCTCTGGTTCAATTCTGCTACTTCCTTGCTAATTTTTTGTCTGGTTGACCTATCTTGTTGAGATAAGGGTGTGTTAAGGTTTCCTGTTAAGATTGTGTTCTTAGACATTAAGAGTTTCATGTCCCTTAAGATTTGTCTTTCATAGTTGGGTGCTCCTGTGTTTAGTGCATAAATATTTATGAGTGTTACTTCTTGCTCTTGAATTTTTCCCCTGACCAATATATAGTGGCCTTCTTTGTGTCTTCTGATCATTCTTGGTTTGAAGTTGAGACTGAGAACAGAATTGCTACTCCTGCTTTTTTCTGAGGTGCTGGCACATGTAGTATTGTTTTCCATCCTTTGACTTTGAGCCTATGAATGTACTTTTGAGTTAAGTGTGTTTCTTGTATACAGCATATTGTTGGACTTTGTTTCCTAATCCACTGTGCCAGTCTATTTCTCTTAATTGGAGAATTGAGTCCGTTTGCATTGATGGTTATAATTGAAATGTGCTGACTTATGTGTGTCATGATATTCACCTGGTATTGTTTACTCCTTTGTAACCTGTGTTTAATTGACTGTCCTGTTTAGTGGGTTCCTTCCATTCTCATTGATGGAGCTCTGGTCATTGTGGTCTCTCTCTCTAGAACATGTTTCAGCAACCTGTGAAGCAATAGCTTTGTCATCATGAAATTCTTTAGTTGTTCTTTGTTGTGGAAGTATTTCACTTCTCCATCAAACTTGAAAGAGAGTTTCACAGGGTATAATAGTCTGGGCTGGAATTTGTTTTCGTGTAGGACTTGAAGAACTCTGCTCCATGCTCTCCTTGCCTTCATTGTTTGTGTAGAGAAGTCAGCTGTAATTCTGATGGGTTTTCCTTTGAATGTGAGCTCCTTCTTCTCTCTAGCAGCTTTCAGTATATTATTTTTGTGTTGGATTTCTGGGATCTTTGTTATACGTCTCAGTGTGTTTCTACTTGGGTTGAAGTTATTTGGTGTTCTGTATACTTTGGTAACCTGAATGTTGGATTGTTTCCTCATATTTGGGAGGTTTTCTGCAATTATTTCTCCCCAAATTCTTTTCATGTCATTTGTATTGACTACTTCATTCTCGTTGATACCAATTATTCTCACATTGTTCATCCTGGTGTCATCTTGCAGATGATGGATTATTTTTTCCTGCATCCTCGTTATTTTTAAGAGATCCTTTCTCACCTTTTCACTAGCTGCTCTGGCATCTTCAAGATCTGAAACTCTGTCTTCGCTTTCACTCAAACGGTTTTGTAGACTCGTGATTGATATTTTTAGTTCTTCTATATCTCTTTGACTGTGTTTCATGTGTTCTATTTCTTTTCTGTATTGCTCATTCAAGAAATCCATCATATTTCTGATCTCCTCAATTTTTTTCCATGTCTTCTTTAGAAGTAGTTATTATTTTTTCTGCAGTGTTTTATCCAAGTTGGGTTTCCTCTGTATATTTCTGGACTTGTTTCTGTATTTCAGATGATATGATTTCAAAGAATTCTTTTTTTTTTTTCAAAGAATTCTTTTTTGATTTCAGAACTTATTTCTGCTTTGAGTTCTTCATGATCTTTCTGCTGTTGTTTCTTTGCTTCAGATGCTGTTAATTCATATATTTCAGATGGAATAGTGCTCTCTGCACTTGTTCTGGGTGAGCATAATTTTTCCACCCAATGTTTCTGGAATTCATTCTTTATTTCAGATACTATGTATTTAGATATTTCTTTTTTAACTTGGGGAATTACTTCTCGTTTTATTTCCTCTATAGCTTTCTGCTGTTGTTCCTTTGCTGCTGTATCGGTTAATTCATTCATTGCAGCTGAGCTAGTGTCCTCTGCCCTTCCTGGTGGACTCGAGGTCTGGGATTCCTTTTTTACCCTTGTCTTTGTCATTTACTATAGCACTGACCTTTGACCTTTGGTGTAGAGCTTAGGTGCAGCTATAACCTTAGCTTGTTATGAGATTTGGGTGCCAGTCCATTAAGTTTGAAATTATCCAGGTGTGCCTATCCTGGATCTAGCTTTTGTGCTCAGTTCCTTTTTTGATATACCTCCTGTGGTTCCCCTCTGTTGGTTTCCTGTTCAGGTGAGCACAAACTGAACTGGGATGCAGAGCAAATAATGAATATTCCCCATCTTAGCTGGCTTTGGGGCGAGGATCTGGAAAATTGCTGGGGTCAGCCCTCCTGTGTCAGGCAGGTCGCTCTCTAGGTGGGCAGGCCTGGGCTTTGGTAGGTCTTCAGGGCTCATAAAATGATAGTGCATGATCTTATTCACCAAGTATGCTGTACTGGGTCAGCCAGCCTGTGCTGGGTCCGGGTCTACAGGCCATAACCCGAGAAGGCTGGGAAAGGTCCCTGTGGTTCAGCGGGCCTGGAGCCCTCACTCACAGGCCAGGCTGTGCTGGGTTTCGGTCCATGGCGGGGGACCGAGAATTGCCGAGAAATATCCCTCCGGCATGGCAGGCTTGGAGTTCTTACTCCAGGCCGACCTGCACTTGGTCTGGGGCTGTGGGGTGGGACCAGTAATCACCTGGAAATGTTTCTCTGACACGGTATGCCTGGAGCTCTCACCAAGCCACTGGGGATGGGGGGGCAGGTACCCTGGGAAATGTCTCTCGGGCACAGCAGGCCTGGAGTTCTACACTCACTGAACTTTGATGCCCAGGGATTTGGGGAAATTCCCACTCGCTCAGCAGGCTTTAGGGTGCGGGATCCGGGGAGGTGCTGGTGAGTGGGTCCTGAGGCTTCAGGCCAGTCACTGGCTTGGAGGGCTTGGGGGCGGGGATCCTGGTAGTGTGCGTGGGAAGAAGCCAATGGCTCTCCCTAAGACTCCCCACAGTCTCACTGATCTGGGAAGCCTGGTGAATCGTGCAAATTCCTACTCGCTGGGAGAGCTTGGGGCGGGATCCAGGAGGCTGCTGGAGTCAGTCTCTGTCTCAGGCCAGTCTCTGGCTGGGCGGCATGGGCGGGATCGAGTAGGCTGCTGACGTTGGCTCTGTTGTCTCCGGCGAGCATGGAGCTTGTGCTGGTGTTGATTCAAATTTTTAAGAACTTAGGGGACTCTGGGAAGCCTGTGGAACTCTAGTGAGCTGCCATTCTGTGGGACATAGCTTTCCTGGCACTTGGTCCAACCACTTAAGAACTTTGTAGGTTTCTGAGTGGCCTGCAGAACTCTGGTGTGCTGTGTCGCTTGGCCCCAAGCATTCAGGCATAGACCTTGTGCAGGTGCTTGTCCAACATTCTACAAACTTAGGAGGATTTCTGTGTGGTCCATGGGATCCTGGTGAATCTAGCCCACACCCACTACCTACACCGAAGCTTTGTTAAGTATCAGTAGGTCGCCTACACTAGGAGTGAAAGTTTTAGTGAGTCCTACCCTGCTCCCAAGCAGCACAAACCTTACTGACCCATGCCCACCCACTCTCCCACCACTGATAAGTCTGAGTGATCATTTGGAGCTTCAAAAATGCCAAAATACAGGAGCAAAAGGCAATGTCAATCCTCCAGTCCCCTTAGAACAAATTCAGGAAATAAAACATACAAGACCTTGGAGATCACATACCTGAACTTTCTGAAATGATAGTAACCGAAGTAAAGACACAAATCCATCAGACTATAGAAGAAATAGGATCATAAATAATCTCTCAGGTCAAAAAAGAAATGACATGAAACAATTGTTCAGCACAAGGGTCAGTGAGACAAGTCATAGAATAAGTACCTGCCTGGCAAGTGCAATGTTGTGAGTTCAAACCCCAGTACTGGGGAAAAGAAAGGAGAATAGAAAATGATGGAAACATTGAGTGAACAATGCAGGAAAGAACTAGAATGCATGAAAGAGATTCAAACAGATATCCAGAAAATTAAGAATTCCATTAATAGCTTTCAAAGCCACTTGAATGAAACTAAAGATAGACTCTCACACCTCAAACAGGGCAGTGTAGCTAATGAACATGAAAGAAAAGATCTCTTAAAGCTAACAAGGAACCAGGAAAAAACAATTTAGCACCTATAATATGAGACAAAGAAAAATATTACAAGAAAAGTAGATGTCAATGAAACAGCAGGAGAAAGTACAAATGACAAAAAAAAAAAAAAAAAAAAAAAAAAAAAAAAAAAAAAAAAAAAAAAAAAAAAAAAAAAAAAAAAAAAAAAAAAAAAAAAAAAAAAAAAAAAAAAAAAAAAAAAAA
>PVKA01001698.1:0-16637 GCA_004027165.1 Ctenomys sociabilis
AAAAAAAAAAAAAAAAAAAAAAAAGACAAAACAAAGTATCTGCTTATTTGGTGTGATTTTAGATTTATAATAGTCAGAAAAATGCTCCCTATGCTGTCTGCTACTGCCTGCACCCTGCCACTAGGTACTGGTCCACTTGCCTTACAGATGTCTATTTTCAAAGCTAAGAGACGCAGGAGAAATCTCCCTGGAGCCCTCTTGTTAGTGACAATTTGGTACAGGAAATAACAGCAATTTCATAACCTTGTATTGAGTTTTACCATTTGCAACCCACTGTCACAACACAATCTATTGGATCTTGCCCTTAAGATAGGAATATGACTGAAATTATGTAGATACCTCTTCAGGAGTGATGTCATTACTCCAGTTCAGGTTTCTGATTCTAAGCCTTGAACAATTTCCAGAATATTATGCTGTAGGAAGGAGGGACCATACAGTCCTTTCTTGAGATAGCATTCTGGTAGGGGACATGGAAAGGAAGAAATGAAGGAAGTCATCAACACCGGAGTTGCTAGCACTGAAGGAAGGGAAAGAGCAAGTCTGCCCCCATAGAATAACCAAATAAGCAACACACATCATTGGTGTGGAAAGGTGTATGATTGAAACATTAAAGAAATTAAACAATGAGATAAAACTACCCCTTTATCCAAATGGCCAATATTCAAAACATAAACAACACCAAACACACATCAGTGGTGTTTAGGATGACAGAAATACCTGTTTTTTACTAGTTAGAATGAAAAATGGTGCCGCCACTTGGCAAGGCAGTTTGACAGGTTCTTACCAACTGAACACACCCTTCCTACACAGTCCAGCTCTTGTACTGCTCGGTATTTGTCCAAATGAACTCAAGACTTACATCCACACAAAAGCCAGCACATGAATAGTCATAAACGTTTTACTTATTATGGCCAGAACTTAAAAGCAAACAAGATGTCCTTCAGTAGCTGAATGAATGAATTTATGAATGAATGGATTTATGAATGAATGAATGAATGAATTATGAATGAATTATGAATGAATGAATGAATGAATGAATGAATGAATGAATGAATGAATTGTGACATATCCAGACAAAAGCACAGTATGCAAAGCTAAAACAAAATGTTCTATCAAGACATGGAGGGGCCGGGAAGATGGCTCAATGAAATAAGCACTTCCCTGGCAAGCGCAAGAGTCTGAGTTCAATCCCCAACATTTTTTTTTTTTGAGTCAGGATATCCCTGTATAGTTTTTTGTTTGTTTATTTTTAATAATTTTATTGAGAAACAAATAGCAATGAGAGTTTCAAAACTGATTAGTAGGACAGTTTCAATAATAAATACATTGCATATTGTTGTCTTAGTGGTTATTCATTGTACAAGATGCAGACATGAGATCCTGTCCACAAACACTAATAGACCAAATCTTTCTATTCAGTGAATTAAAAGAATGCAACTGTATATCTATCCTATTTTGAATATACAGATACAAAATGGTTATTCATTTGTATCCCCTTTTTTGTTTAGTTTTGTCAGAGAAGGGTATTTCACTATCATTTAAATATTATAGATGTGTGAATTCAGCAAAATATTCCAATATGGTCCAGTAGTCCATAATAGTAGTGGGTTTTCCATAAGACCTGCAATGTCAGAAGTTGTTGACTTGAGCCTTTTACAGAACAGCATATTAATATGGCTTTACTTTTTATACTTTGTTTTTATACTTTTCTGCTGGATGGTTAAGACCAAGATAAAGCAAGACCTATATAACAAGAAATATAACTTTAGTGTCGGATAAGGTCAGTCAGATCTCCTCAGGATTTATCCTGAAACCCTGTACCATAGTATGTAGATCTTTTTTCAGTGTTAGATTGGCCTTGAGTTTACTATGTGGTCCGAGACGTCCTCAAACTCACAGTGTTCCTCCTGTCTCGGCCTCCCAGATGCTAGGATTACAGGCATGCGTTACTACTCCTGGATCAGCTTTTTTGTTTTTTGTTTTTTTGCAATGGTAAAACTATAAAAACAACAAAAGAATAAGGCCTTGCCAGAGATAAAGTGTGGAAAGGATGAACAGGCAGGATACACAGTACTTTCAAGAAAATGAAACTACTCTGCCTAATACTACAATAGCGGACACATGTCATCATGTATTTGGCTAAACACATGGAAGGTCCTACTCTAAACTATAGCCTAAGGTGGATAACCATGTGTCAGTGTACCTTCATCAATTATAACAAATGTACCACTCTGGTGTCAGATATCAAAAATGAAAAAGGTTGTGTGAGATAGTGGGATGGGACACCTGGGAAAACACTTTTGTCTCAATGTTGCTGTATACCCAAAACTACTGTTAAAAATCACTGATTAATTAAAAGCAACTTACTGATCTATAAATGAACATGGCTATTTCTAGTCCCTTTTTGCCTCCCAAGAAACAGAACATCTCAATGTTTCCCAAAGAGCAGTCACCAGGGATTTCTGAGAAAACAAGCTTTCTGTTCCCTTGTGCTCTCCTAGTGGTCTATTGTGGGCTGTGTGTTATCTAAATTTTAATTTCAGTGGCTCACCTTCATTTCTACAGGTTCCCTTTGGCCGTCCTGCTTCTTCCTTTTCTCACGTACCACTTCCTACCATTCTAACTTGGATGATTTTTTTTTTTAGTAGACTGCACTCCCCTATAGTCAACTCTGCTCCAAAAATGTTAAATGGAAGTTTCCAGAAACACATAGTCCACCAGTGTGAAGTGGCATGCTGTCCTCAGGAGTGATGGGCTCTCATGCCATTCTGTTCCTTAACCCACCCAGGACATGAATCTGCCACTTGTCCAGAGTGTCCATGCTTTGTACACTACCCACCCATCGGTCACTTACTACCCGCGTGGGTTGTTAGATCAACTGTCACAGTATCACAGTGCCTGTTCAGTGATGGCCTCGTGACACAAGAGTAGCACTGGAAGTGTGAAAATGCCAAAGGGAAGCTTTAGCTGTAAAGGTGAAAGTGCTATAAGGTAGGTCAGAAAAAGAGACAACATGCCTATGACATTCATCACAGTATATTGTCATAAATTTAGTATCACCTAGTAGTTCTCTTACTGCGGGCAATTTATAAATCAATGTTTACCACAGGCACATATGTATGTATGGGGAAAACATTGCATAATAGTATTAGCCCTGATTTCAAGCATCTCCTGGGGGTCTTGGAATAGACTGACAGAGAAGCAAACACTACCTCTACACACTTCATGGTCTCCACTTAAATGCTTCTGTCACCAACAAGGACGTGCTCATTTCCGAGTTACAGTGGCTTCCCAGCTGCCAGCTCCACCCAGCTGGCTGTCCCTTGTTCCTGGATGACCAACGAGACCTTACAAGCAGCATCTGGCACCTGTTATGACTTTGACAGCCCAAACAGCAGTGAGGCTTCAATGTCCTTTGTTGAAGATATCATTGAAGAAGAAGGGGAGTCGACACCTTCTGATGCCCATAAAAGCATGGTGGATCCAGAATTCTAGAGAAGTCTGGCCTCTGGGGGGGTTGGCTTAAATTTGCCAGGGAGAGCAATTTGGACACATGAATGTGGTGATTTAGGATCCCTAGAGCCCCAAGAGATTGTAGATGTCAGGGTCCTGATGGGCAGCCCCAGCAGAGCAGGAATGTGTCAGGGACAGGGGTGGATGTGCACTGCTACAGCACCTACTGTGGAGATGTCCAAGAGTTAGTCTCCCTGTGGAGGGGTGGGCTTTCAGGAGGAGCACAGCAGCCATCATCTTTTGAAACCAGAGCCCAACATACAGCTGATCAAAAGATAGAATGAAACTTCACCCTGTTTGCCTCTGCCCAAAAGAGCCAACAATCAGATTAAGATAATTTAAGAGGCCCTAGGGGTTCTGGGTTTGACCTGATCAGCAAAAATACATGGGCTCCTGCTCCTGACCAAACCGAGCAAAATCAGGACAGAATCACAGAACTCTGTAAACCTGTTCCCTAGCAGTCATACAAAAGTCTTATCAGTAGTGACTTACAGTAAGGTAGGTGCCCTCGGGGACAAGGAGAAGGGGTAGGAGATGGGCCTTGGCATCTGGGCTACCCTTCGTGAGAAAACAGATTCCTACACTGCCGCTCCCAGAGGAGAATCTTTAAGACTGCCTAGCTCTCCTGCCAACAGCAATGACACAAAAGCTTGCTCTCCTCCCAACCTCACCGTCTGCATCCTGGTCCTGCGAATGTCACTCTCTCCACCCTTGTGATGCACTTCTGTCTCCCTGCTCTGGGAGGTAAAAGGCCTTCAGCACTAAAAGAAAGATCATCCAAATTATAAGAAATGAAGTTCTTAGAATTATCAGAAGTTCCTGAGGTCTCGATACTTCTGGATCTTTTGCCTAATGATTCCCAGATACGGAAGGTCATTTTCTGGCACCTCTGGTCATTTGGGCTTTAAGTTCGACTCTAGTGGAGCTCTATCTGTGCAGAGAGCAGAAGGTCTGAGTTAAAGGTCTGTGTGCTTTCTGCAATTGTTCTGCACTTGCTTCTGAGGGTGCTCATTCCCACCTGGGGAGCCCCTTAGACTGCATGAGCAGTATAAATTAGGAACCCCAAACTGCAAAGTGCTCATTGTGAATAGAAGAAAGATGGCAGGAAACAGGGCGCTAGGGCTTTTACCAAGGAGGAGAAGGCCCGAGAGGGAGTGAGGCAGGGAAGAGAGGAGGGCCTAAAAGTCAACTCGTGCCACGTATGTGCATCACCACTCCTCGAGGGACGTCATCGCTGCGTACTGCAAGCCTGTGCTAGTAAAAATTAAAATTAGGAAAAGAAACTTCACCCCACACTCAGAACTCAGGAAGAAACACATAAACTTCGCTATCATGTGTCTCATACGGCATGGAAGATTTTTTCCTACTATCCATCTCCAGAGGGGTAGTCTTCTGAGAATCCCAAAGATTTTAGTGTTCTGACTTCTAACTCCTTACCGTACAATTGCCTAGAACCTTTCTCCTTTCTCCACAGGAGTGTGAAAACCCCAATTCCTTATGTAGAAACAACGATCTCTTGCCTCCCCCAGCTAGTGAGACAACAGGCCTCCTCTCTAGTTCCCTCTAGTTTGGGCTCTTAAAAGATTCCTCTTTTGAGTTCGATCTCTGGTACAAAAAAAAAAGAAAAGAAAAGATTCCTCTTTCATAGCTAGGGATTTAGAAGGATATTTGTTCGAGTTACGTTTTGTTATTTCCTGTGATAATGTATAATGATTATGAATAAAAATTTAGAAGCTAATATTTCTTGAAAATTACCAGTAAAGCTTACATGGGTATAAAATCACTATTTTATGTTGTGGTCCCTGAAACTGTTATTATGTACACTGAATACATCCATAATATGTGGCAATTGAACAGCCTGCTTCCCATACCACTGAGAGCATAGATGTAACAATAAAGAATAAATTCTACTGCTGGGACATGAAATAAAAGGATACTTTGTATGCCAGTCAGGATTTCTAGGTGTTTTGTAGCAGGAAGGTTTTTACACCATCATGATACTGGAAATAGAGCTATTAGCCACCTTCCACACCTTTCTCCACTCAGCCCTCATCCCAGTCTTGCAAGACAGATAACCGTATTCCCATTCTACCAATGAAAAACTTGAGATGTGTAGAAGTTAAATAATCTTCCCAAGGCCATGCAATTAATACTGTCTGACCCCAAAGGCAGTTTTCCTCTCCCTTATCTCGTATTAACTCTCTGAAGAGCCAGCCAATTTCCTCTGCTGTGTCTAAAAGGAGTTCAAAACTTGTGAAGAGTTTCATACTGAAGAGTCCTCTGAGTGTTCTCCTTGAAGAACATTCTTAAAAAAAAAAAAAAAAGAATCGACTCCTGGCAAGATTCCATTATTAATTATAAGGGTGAATGGTGAGCTAAAGAACTATGCAGGCTGAGTACAGCTTGACATCACCTTTGGGGAAACCATCCGGAGTCCTTTGGCAGACTTGTGTCTGCACTGTACAAAGAGTAAGAGAGGCAGGCTTTCCCTCCCCCAGGCAGTCAGTCTCATTCTGACCAAGGGGGGTCAGCCGAAGCTCTGGTGCTTGGCTCTGCCTGAAATCTGTAGAAGAAAGTGGACACACGAGAGGTTAATGACCACGCTGAAGAATCACGAAGCCAGTATTGCTGGGTTAGAAATTGGCCCAAGGCCAGACACAAAATATAGCCATAATTGGAGCTTTCCCAAGTAGAAAAAGTATCAGTGGGATCACATCAATCACAATGATTAATGCTGAAACCTAAGTTTTTTTTATTACATAAAAGGCTCAAAAGAGTATATTAACAAGGAGGAAAAAGTCCCAATTTTGCAGAAAATAATAAACCAAAGAGGGACAGTAAAATATTCAGGATGTAATTTGAAAATCAAAAGCTTGGATGTCACATTTAGCACAGTCAAATGCTGCTTATGCAAAGAAAGGCTGCCAGAAAGCAATTGCAGCCGCAGACGGCCTGTCAGGAGGCAGCAGGTAGCCCACAGATGCTACAAGGGCAGCCAAGCCAAGGGACAGGACAAGGGCAGCGTTGGTGAGAATGAGCTGAGAACAAGTCTCCCACTGTCCGCCGCCTTTCCAGAGCTCACAGCCACCAAGGCCATGGCCCAGGAGGAGACACCTTGGAGGGCCAGAGCCTTTCAAAATCTCCCACCCTAGACCAGGCAGGACAGAAAGGTGAGCTGCCCAAGTAGAAGATGTGAGTCTAAAGAGAAATTGCAAAGCCCAGCACTGACTCAAGTAAAAGCACGCAGACTGAAGTCTTACCCCTGATGTCAAGCCAAGCTAGATGACAGATTGATCAGTGATGAAGAAGATGCACAAGAGCAAAATAGAAGAAGGAAACCGACCTGGAGAAAACACAGAAGGTGTACAGGAGGCTTTGGTGCCACTCAGTTAGGACCAAGCCAGAGGGGGACTGAGAGTGTCTGTACTTATTCCTGGACTTCCCAGATGGGAACAGACCGGTAAGCAATTGCTCTCATCCTACTGTTTTCTAGAAATAATTTCCAACAGAAGAGAGGCAATTATGTATACTTTGAAATTATTTTAGCATGTCTGTTTCCCAGAGGGTACATTACCATGCTAAAGCACAAGGCATTTCAGGGACCATGCTTGGCACAGGCTGGTCACTCTGCACCAAATCTGCTTCTTCTTTCTCTTAGACATCAGGTAAAAAAGAAACACTTCCCACCTCCTCTGCAGTAGGCTATGACTTTTCTTGCAAATAGGAGCAACTGCTTTCCAGCCAATAGCATGAACGCAGAGCTATGAGTGCCACTTCCAGGGTGACCCCTGGGCATCTTCTTGTCACGGCCATCCTCACTCTCCCTTCACTCTCTGGCTAAATTCAGGGGATTCTGGAGCCAGTGGGTTGTGTGACCCTGAATCCCTGAATGACTGCCTTTGGGAGAACTGCCTGATGATTAGGAACTGCTTGGTCATTTTTGCTTTGTGTAAGAAAGAAATCCCTCCTGTGAAAAGCCACTAAAGATTTGAGAGATTATTAGTTACAGCTACTAGCATTATTCTACTTAATACAGGACTTGGCAGCAGGAAGAGGAATACCGACATTAAAACCTAAAATACACAGCACTGGCTTAGCAGCCAGGTGGCAGGCAGAGAGGAAATTGTTCACGGAGAATGGATGGAGACTCATGATTTTCCCATAGCAAAACACTAAAAATGTCTGTTATCTGCTGTTGCTTGGAAGGCATGTCATGTGCCACCCTACACAAGTGGCTGGGAAAAGACTCAGATTTGTTTTCTGCTTTTAATAAGCGGAAACAGGGATGAGATAGAAACAGAGATTAAATTAGGGGCTTCAGAGGATCGGAAACATCACCTATAAGAGCAAAGGACGACGGTCTGCAGCTAAGGCTATGAAGACAGCCAAGGCTTGGGGTCATGACATCTGTACCTTTGGGCCTCCTCAGTCTACCACTCCTCCTGCACTTACAAGCCCCTCACTGACTCCCTGGACATTACACGTGGAACTTGGAGACCTGGAGACCCATCTTGGGCTCAGCTTCAGGACACTTCCCACAGCCACACTAGAACCCATTCCCCCCTTACCACCATGTGACTGGCGTGGAATAAAGACATTTCCTGGACAATTCTCTAACCATGTCTAGTGTTTTCTATCACAGTTGATTAGACCTGCTCTCCAGCTCTTTCTCCCCACATCGGGTAGGATTCTTTCCCCCTCCTCCCATCCACAAGGAATCATCTGAGTCTTTCCAATGTATCTAGGTGATAAGATCCATGACAGTGAGAATTTATCACCATACCTTCAGTGTCAATCCAGAATTATCTGGATTGAGGCGATGTGCACCCACAATCCCAGCCCTCTGGGGGGCTGACCCAAGACGACTGTAAACACAAGCCCAATTAACAATTAACAAGACTGCAATTAACAAGACTGTCTTAAAATTTTTTAAACTAAAATAAAATAATAACATGGCCAGGAATGTAGTTCAATGTAAAGTTTCTGGGTTCAATCCGTAGTTTTGGAAAAAAATTATATATATATATCACATACATTATGCAGTTGATGCTAAAAAGATAGAAAGAGATTGAGTCTGATGTTGAACAACTGTACAGCCCAGGTTTCCCAGAAGAGGTCCAGTTTATACCCCATTGTGTCAACAAGTAACCTTCTTCCTTCCTCCAGGTTACTTTTGCTGCACTGTAGTTCAGGTAATAAATTATATGGTCACCCTTGCTCTGCTGAGCCTTGTTAAAATAATGGTAGGTAATTCATACAGTCCTTTTCTGATGCACAATGTCCTTGTGTTCATAAAGGAAACCTCTTACTATGAAACAAGGGTGGCAATAAAGAGAACATGAATTCAGTCTTTCCTGAAACTAGAAGACATCTGTAACCCAGGGCCATGATGCAAAAATCCAGAAAGCGAATAGAGGAAAGCAAATGGCTTAAGGAGACAGAGTAAATGAAAACTAAAGTGCTTTAGAGGGAAATAACAATGAGAAGAAAATGAATTTATGATGAAGAACCAAAGAAAAAATAAGGAATTGGAGCCACCATCTCTGAGTCTTGTAATGCAGCTACCCTCTCCCACCCCTTAGGGAGATGCGATGGAATTTCTCTGGACAAATGAGCTCCATCTGACTCACCATGTGTAGAAGAGGGTGTACAGAAGTTATCAAGCCCAAGTCAGGAAGAAATCACCAAATGCTATGCACCTTGAGATCATACTTTTAAGTGAAATAAATCAGACACAGGGCCGGCGAGATGGCTCAGGGGAATAAGTGCTTCCCTGGCAAGCACAAGGGCCTGAGTTCAATCCCCAGTTCTGCCAAAAAAGAAAAAAAGTTCAGACATACATCTAAATATCATGTTGCTTCTCTTTGTGAGAAAACAAAAGCACAAATAAACATGAAGTCGGAGGGTAGACATTGAGAAGTAGGATGAAAATGGTCAATTCAGAAAGAGAACAAAGAGCAGGGAGGGAGAAGGAAAGGAAAGGACTGGAAAGGAAACTAGAATGGAAGGAAAATGGAAACAAGGCTTCTGTCCATAAGGAGGGGAAGAAGAATGGGAGACGGGCTGGCGAGATAGCTCAGCAGTCTAAAGCTCCTGCTTAAGCAAGCTTAGGCAGGCGCGGGGGACCATGGTTCGATCCCCAGCACCACATGCCGCACCAGCCCTGCCCTCAGGGTGGGCTGAGCCAGCCAAAGGAGAAAAGAATGGGAGATGGAGGAGGAAAATGGGGAAAAAGAATCAAGGTACACCATGTACAGGGACAAAAATCCCTATATGGAATGTGATCATTATTTGCACCAGATATATATCAATAAAACTAATTTTTTACCAAAAAAAAGAACTACCCAAACATTGTGTGCTGCAATGCTGAGGCAGTGGCGAGCCTCCCGACTTCCAGGTGCATAACACTGCCATCTAGCTTCAAACTGTCCAAGAAGATTTAAGAAAATACAGCACCTTCAGAGGAAGAGGGAAAGCGGGAAGCCTGCAGACAGTGCCATTCGGAGCAGTCTGGCTGGGCTTCCGTTTCCGCAGGTGAAAGTCCTATGAATGAACAAGACCAGTCCTAGCCTAATCAACTGTGAGTGCCGCACTCTTTTTTTTTTTTTTTTTACAGAGAAGAAAATTAGAAATAAAAATAAAATAGTTTCAAATCAGGATTTCATGCCTATAGTGTCCCATTCTTCTTTCTTTTAATTCTTTTAATCTATTTATTTATTTATTCAGCACAAGGTCTCACTATGCAGCTCAGACTCCTAGTGATCCTCCTGTCTCAGCCTCCTCAGTGCTGGGATTGTAGACATGCGCCACCACGCCTGCCTGGTCTTGGTGGCCAGCTTTGTGCAAGGCCCGCATGGCATGCAGTACAGGGATGGAAACTGGGTCCTTGGATTTGCCAGGCAGGTGTTTAGGCTGCCAAGCTGTCTTCCTGGCCCTAGTGCCCCACTCTTAAATGTAAACGGTTTTCAGGAAAGCTATGCGTTAAAAGATAGAGACTAAAAATCAAATGGGGAAAAAAGGAGAAAAAGAGAAAGCAAAAGAAGATGTGAAAGAGAAAAGCACAGCAAGAGTCAAGAGAAAACTGAGGAAAATTGTAATAAGTAGTAATTAGTGACTTCAGAGGATGAGGAAGATATGGATGCTACCATTAAAGACAGCAGTCAGAGGCCGGGGAGATGGCTCAGTAGAATAAGTGCTTTCTGGCAAGCACAGGGGCCTGAATTCAATCCCTGGTTCCACAAAAAGAAAAAAAAAAAGACAGCAATTGGAAAGTAAGATTAAGCTCTTAGAGATTTAAGTATTATATTCAGATGTTTTAAATAATTCAATAAAGCTATGAAACTATAAATACTAGGAAAGGAGAGGAGAAAAAATTAAAGCGTAACAATCCAAGCGCAGATCATCTGCCTAACAGGAACTTCTCAGAAAACAACAAAAGAATTGGACCATGGCAATTATCAAGACGCACTGCAATAGCCGGGCGTGGTGGCGCATGCCTATAATCCCAGCACTCGGGAGGCTGAGGCAGGAGGATTGTTGTGAGTTCGAGACCAGCCTGAGCTACAAAGGGAGCTTAAGGCCAGCCTGAACTGCATAGTGAGACCCTGTCTCAAAAAAAAAAAAAAAAAAAAAAAAAAAAAAAGAAAAAAAAAGACGCACTGCAAGAAAAATTTTCAGGACTGAAAGGCATGATTATTCATACTAAAAGGGTTTACCAACTATGCAAAGTAGCGAGCGAATTTTATTTATGAAATTTTGGAATTCTGTAGATGAAGAGAAGGGCTTGGGAGTTAGCTCAGTCCTTTAAAGTGCCTGCCTGGACAAACTTAGGTGCAGGAGTTTGATCCCCAGCTCCACAAGCCGCATGAGACCTGTGCTTAAGGCAGCCTTTTTTTAAAATTTATTTTTTTATTTTTTTATTTTAGGGAAGGGTCTACTCGGTGTCCAGGGTCTCACTACTGGACTGGACTCATAGTGATCTGCCTGTTTACAGTCTCCCAAGAGCTGGGATTGCAGGCATGCGCCACCATGCTCAGTCTCAATTGCTATCTCAGCATGCCCTGGGGGCGGGGCCAGCACAGCAGGCCAGCACAGCAGGCCCGGGGATTGAACCCTTGAGCCCTGAGCCTGCTTGCAGGCACTTTAATCCACTGAGCTATTTGGCTGGCCCTAAGGCAGCCTTTTAAAAAAAAAAAAAAAATCCTTGTAAAATAAAACCTTAAATACTTCCAAAGAGAGAAAAACAAGTCACATGTGAAAAAGTGGGACCGTCAATGGTATCTGATTTTTAAACAGAAGCCCTGGGAGGTACGGAAACATAGAGGAATACCTCACAAACTGAGAGGAAAGGTTTCAAATGTCAGATTCTGTACTCATGTAAGCTATTGACCACTTTGAAAGTAGAATGAGCCTCATAAAATATTGCTCTCATTCTCAGACAGACTGTCTCAGGAAAATGTACTTCACAAAAATGGTAAAGTCAACCCCAGGAAACAGGGCACAAGAGTCCAGACAATCAAGAAATTCAAGGTGGAAGAAAGGCAGTAGGGACACTCAAGGTGGCCCAGGGAAGCCACGGGCGGAGCGCTGGCTGTGCTCTGACAGAGGACGAGTAGCTATACCTGAGGAAGGGAAGAGGCAGGAGTGGGGGGGGGGGCGTGCACACGTGTGTGTAACACTGAATTCAGTGAAATTTTATGAAACTGACAAGATAGAAGATTTAGTCAGAGTTTCCAGAAAGTAAGGGAAGTGAAAATAAATGAGATCAGTATTAATTTTATGAGAAACAAATTACTTGAGGATCTAACAGTGTACTCCTAATCCAGGAATGAGCCATACTAAGCAGTACATTCAAAACAGAAAATATGGATTTTAGTATGGTTATATCCTGCTCTAATTATCTCAGGAGGATAGGAGTGACTTAAAATTCTCATCTCCCTGTAATAAACCGTGTCTGCGAGCCATTAATTAAGAGAGAGTATCTCCGTATATCCATGCTATGGAGAAATCTGGAGGTAAACGTCAGAAGAAAGAGGATTAAATGCTACCAGGGCTTCTGGAAAGGTGGAGGCAGCCCGCTAAGAAGATGCAGCTGGACAACTTTTAAGTCAGTCTTCCGGCACTACTTGACTTTTTAAATTATGGGCATGTACTTGAACAAAAAACACAAGCATGCTGAGAAGGGAAGGCTTCTTGTGGGCTCTTTTTCTTCCATCTAGTGATGTTTGTAAGCTTTTCTTAATGTGTTTAGTTCCGGGTCTACAGGGTCTCGCTACACACATCAGACTCAGAGTGATTGTTTTCGGCCTCCCAAGCACTGGAGTTACAGGCAAGTGCCACTACGCCCAGTTTCAGTCGCTGTCTGGGTGCGCCCCTGGGGCAGGGCCAGCGTGGCGCACCAAGGATCAAACCTTGGTCCCTGCGTCTGCCTAAGCAGGCACTTTAGCTTGCTGAGCCATCTGGCTGGCCCTGATTTTTTAATTATAGTAAGTTTTTTGGACCTAAGGCATCAATGAGGGGTGAAAGGCATTATCCCCATTGCAAAGTCATTTTTGAAGACAGAACAGGCCCAGCAACCCTGGCAGTGAGTACCAAGGATATTTTTCATAATCTCTGGCACCCAGAACTGTTGGAACAGCCTTCATGAGTTGAGAAAGTCACCCCCAGAACAACTGCCCACACAGCGCAGGAACCCCAACCTGGATTTCCCAGGCTCCTTTGCAGCCCAAGCATAGACACAAGAATCCAACATGGAAGAAAGTGAGGGGTAGAAGAAGGCACCATGTGGGAGCCATTCTATGGCAGTGCACGGCCACCAGGCCACCAGCTCTCAAAGCATCTAGATTTAGAAGTCACCAGGCCAGGCCAGCAGTGGCTGGGTTTCCTCTACCCAAACCTGCCAGTTGGCCCATGAGGGCGGGAGGGTGAGCTACCGGTCCACAGAGCCAGGCTGTTTTCGGCTCTGCTGCTCCTAGCCCACTTTCCTGTTCTCTCCTGTTCTGTAAGCAACTTGTTCTCCTGTCCCCACCTCCCCACTACTGTCATGAGCACAGTAGTTTCTGCTGTTTGCAGCTAAAATCCTCAAACTGATGCTGTGAGCTAAACCAGCAAAATCTGGCACCAAGACTCAGGAGAGGAGAAAGTCACAGAAGTTCGGCACGTCGGCATGCGGTGGAAGCGGCCCTGCATCAGCCAGAGCAAGAGGAAGGGGAAGAAGAAATGATGGTGACAGCATGGAAGACCAAGCCAAGGGACACTGGAAGATGCCAGGCGAGTGGCTTTCTGAGTTTGTCACCATCAATTTTAGGACAGGCTAGACACCTGACATAGCAGATACAGGCAGAGCCATGGAAATACAGTTACTTTTCTGGGGAGCAGTTTTATCCCTAACTGTTGTCCCCAAGAAGTACAGGCCATAGTAGTCAAACACCTAAAGGGAAACCCTGTGTCATGTTCAGACAACCTTGGACATTGCTTTCCTCTGCCCAAACCTGCCAATAAACTGAGGATGGTGGCACACACCTGTAATCCCTGCACTCTGAGAAACTGACGCAGGAGAATCCCAAGTTCAAGCCCAGCCTAGGCCACTTAGCAATTCAGTGAGACCCTGCCTTAAAATTTAAAAACTTTAAAATGTCTTTATGACATCTCCGAGGGCCCCTTGATCCAGCCCCTTCACTCAGTGGGGAGGCCCTGAGTTTAATTCCCAGTGCCAAGAAAATTTAAACCTTTTTAAAAATTTAAACTTCTCTAATGAGTGCTCATGTCGCCCCCCTCTTCTGTCTCTCCATCCAACCTCTGTCCTTGTGCCTCTCCCCTTACGCTTATACCACAGCCACTGACCTCCCTGTTTCTCAGATACTCCAGGTGCAGTTCTACCCCAGGACCTTTGCACTGGCAGTGCTCGCTCCCTGGAACACCTTTTCTCAGAAATCCACAGAGCTCATCATTCCCCTTCTCTACAGCCTCGCTGCCCGCACTATCCTCTGTCCCTCTTCTCCCAAGCCCCCGAGGAGGGCTCCTTTCACTACTCTATTTTTCCCATAGCGCTCAGCACCATCTAACTCACTGCATAGCCCAGTCACGCCTTCCATTTGTCACCTGCCTCTCAACTAGACTGGGTTGGATCCCAAACAAAGTGAGTTGTTCTTTTTCAGTTTCTATGTTAACAAATACTCAAGGAAGCAAAACCTAAGTTGTGCTTAGGGTTAGCAGCTCTCTAACCCTAAGTACAACTGAATATTTAAATATTTTAATGTTAAATATTTAGATCCATATATAATTTTTAAAGCACCAACTGGCCTGAGGACCACACCTTTCACCTGAGCAGCAGTCCCAAGAGAGCTGCAAGGAGGGCTGCCTGGGTCCCTAACAGAGGTTCCCCCCAGGCAGTGAGCAGAGAACTTGGAAGACCCTCATCTCTGCTCCCAGGGGCAGTCCAAAGCTGCCTGGCAGGCACGATCAGCTTCTATTACATTCTGCAGGTCTGCAATCCCTGACGCAGGAAAGAAACACCAACACACACACACACACACACACACACACGCACACGCACACGCACACGCACTCACGTGCACACACACCAGCCAACAAATAGTCTCTCTCCTCCCCTAACCTGACAAATTGACCTTCTCCTAAGCCTCCATTACACCTAATATCCTCCTGAGGCAGACTTTCACCCACATCAACCTCTCTGGCAGCGTCTATGCTTGGCGACAGCAGCACAGCCAGTGCTGCTGCTACATCCTTGGTATTCATCTGGAGGATCTGGACAGCAGCTGCAGAGCCTCCTCCAGCCTGCTCTGTGCCAGTCCCGCCCGACCCACCAGAACAGTCTCAAGGTCATGGAAACCATGAGCCCTTGGGGGACCACTACGGTGTCCTGGTTCCTCCCAGCCAGGAGGGGCTTCTGACAGGCTGGACATGAGCGAGCACAGGCTAAACAGATCCTCACAGAGAGATGCAGGATGGGAAACAAGCTTTCCCAGGCTACGTGGAGGCTGCAACCAAATGCCTCAGACTGGGGCTTAGAAACAGGAGAAAGGCATTTCTCCACGCCTCTGAAGGCTGCAAATCTGACGTCTGGCTGTGACTCGTGCAGTGCTGTCTTGTTGCTATGTCCTCTCAAGGCTAAAGGAGTACGCGGGCTCTCTGGGGTCACTTTTATAAGGGCACAGAGCCCAACCGTAAGGCATCTGTGACCTGACCACCCCTCTGGGGTCCTGGGTCTCATCTTGAAGAGGGAGGGGCCACTGGAAGGTCTGTGTCACACTGGACCCAGAAAGAGCTGGAGAAAGAGAGCAAGAGATGCTGAAGAAGCAGCTGATTTGGCTGGCGTTGGCTTGACAGAGAGCCCGAGTCCATCCAGACCGACTGAGGCAGACACACAGCATCAGCTGTCACCCAGGGTGATCTGAGGACACTGAAGTAACAAGAGCTAGATGTCACAGGCAGGCACAAGTGTTGTATTGATTGATTTTTTAAAAATGAATTTGGTACCGGGTCTACTATGCAGCTCAGATTTATAGTGATCCTCGTATTTTCAGCCTCCCCGTGCTGGAATTACAGGCATGCACCACCACGCCCACTCTCAGTGGCAGGCTCGGCAGGCCCAGGGGTGGACAGGCCCAACATGTGGCATAGGGCATTGAACCCTGGTCCCTGTGCTTGCCTAAGCAGGCACTTAGTCCCCTGAGCTATCTTACCAGACCTTGACTGATGATTTATTTTTAACTTATTCTGTGTATTTAGTACAGGTCTCACTACATAGACTGGATTCCTAGGGATTCTCTTGGCTTCAGCTTCCCAAGCCCTAGGATTACAGGCATGCACCACCACGCCCAGTCTCAGCCGCCGTCTCATCATGCTCCCGGAGCGGGGCTGGCACGGCACGCTGCAACTGCGCTCCGCCCAAGCAGGTGCGTTAGTCCCCTGAGCTATCTGGCCGACTTGACTGACAGTTTTTAGAGTGTAAAGCCCAAATAATTTCTAAGAGCATACATGAGGTTACACCGCCATCCTGTTCTGTATGTGTCGCCTTAGTACATCAACAAACCATGTCAGCTTGTAACTGCCTAATGTTATGTCTGCTTATGGCCATAGAGCTTAAATTATCCATGTTTTTA